>PVKA01009209.1:16615-69519 GCA_004027165.1 Ctenomys sociabilis | reverse complement strand
CACATCACGTGCACTGTGATTGCTTCCGCCCCCACAGCGCCTCCAGAAGAATGCCACGCAGCTGCTGCTGGCCACCTCAGCGCTGTCCCCGCCGCTGTGCTGCTAGGACTCATCTCTCATACATCTCACTGTGCTTCATACCAGTAACCTACTCTTCTCAGTAAAACTCCTCTGGCTCTCACAGTACTGTCTCCCAGGTTTGTCTCCGCTGTTCGGCTACCCCTTTTAGTTCTGTGACCTGCACTAACATATAAGCATTTCAGGGACCCCTTCAGACACCTCTTGCTTTTCCCACCTGTCCTCACCATTCCTGTGGTTCCACTTCCTCCTTATCCCTCAGCTCACACCTGCTCTAGAGCTTCAATCCCATGGCTCCCCACAAGCATTTCTACCTGGCTTTTATCAGCGCCCCTCAAATGCCTTGTGTTCTAGAATCAATATCGCCTTCTTTCCTCCTGCTTCCCGCTTCAGTGAATGGCCTCCTTCTCGACCCTAAGGAGGAGCTGTGAAGTCCACCCTCACTCTCTCACTCCACTATCCAGATCTGCTTTGATAATCCTGTCCTTTCCTCCCCAGTGTGGTCTCAAGTGCGTTCCCCTCTCCTGTTCTCACTGGCACATCCTTAACACAAGGCTCCTCTGTCTCTTTTGATAACTGCACTTGCTTTCCCCCGGGGCTCTCCATTCCACTCTATTCTGCACTCCGACACCAAGACAGCTGGAAACAGGGCTACAGTCATGTCTCTTATCCATGGAAGCTCACCAATGCTCTTCCTCACTTAGAGGATAAACCCTGATTCACGCACCTTTTGTATTCTCAACCCCAAACACGTTTTCATCCTTTTCTTTCATACCCTTCTGTCCTAGCTGCAGCAGACTACTTAGCTCTTCCCTGGCCATTCCATGTGACTTCTCTGGGGCATTGTGAAAGATGTCTCTTCTGCTCAAGAACCTTTTATTTTCTCTCTCACAGCACCTTATTTTTTGTTTTTTTTATATTTTAGGGAAGGGTCTACAGGGTGTTCAGTGTCTCACTACTAGATTGGACTCTTAGTGATCTGCCTGTTTACAACCTCCCAAGAGCTGGGACTACAGGAGCATGCCACCACGCCCAGTCTCAATTGCTGTCTCAGCATGCCCTGGGGGAGGACCGGCACAATAGGCCCAGGGATCAAACCCCCAGCCCTGTGCCTACTTGCAGGTGCTTTAATCTGCTGAGCTATTTGGCTGGCCCTATCTTACTGTGTTAATAACAAGATTAAATACCTATTTTTCTCAGAAGACTTCTTAGCACTCTCTCCACTCTGATAGCCCCCTCCCTAAGATAAATCTCTCCCTTCAGGGTCCCCACGGCTTCCAACTGTCCCTCACTTCTAACCTGCTCACCACTGAGACATTGAATCAATTTTTGTAGACTATAAATTCCCCAAAGATGGAGATTAGGTCCTACTTATATGTCTTTAATGCCTGGAACAGTACCTCAAAGCACTTACTGTTTGCTGCATGAACTGTTATCAACTGCTGACTATCAAAAGGGCAAATAATTCATGCTAAAGATGCAAATAAAGAGCAGCCCACAGGCAGTGCTCCATTTATTATTGAGATACGAACCAGTCCTGGTTGGTGATTTCATAACCTCCTGCCTCATTGCTTTCAAGTCACCCTGTAACGCTGCATGCAACACCCTCTGACCATGTGCTTTCATCAAGTGTCGCAGCTTTAAAGGCCATGGGTGAGTCAGTAGGTGTGTGTTTAGCAAAGCGAAACTTGTTCCTATGACTAGATGACAAGTGTGAGTGGAATCACTGTCTGTCCTCACTAAAAGCGCACGATGATAAGAAAGACTGAAGTCATCAAGTCCTCTAACAAATAAACACCAAGACTAAGCACTCTCCTTCACTTTTTTGATGACAAAGAACCACAGTATGGAAAACCAGTTCACTGCATCCCTATACTGTGCTTAGTGGAGATGATTTACATAAAATCTTACTTGCTTTATTGAGAGTTTCCCTGAAAGTCCCCCTGAGTGGAAGGAAAGAAGGAAGGAAGGAAGGAAGGAAGGAAGGAAGGAAGGAAGGAAGGAAGGAAGGAAGGAGGGAGGGAGGGAGGGAGGGAGGGAGGGAGGGAGGAAAGAAGGGAGGTAGGCAGGCAGGCAGGCTACCAAGTTTCATAAGAATTTTAACAGTTGTTTTCTCTTCAGAAAAAAGTACCTGGTGTTTGTTTTCTAGAAGAGCTGCTTCCCAAGTCCACAAGTCATACAGCACAGCAAACCTGTCCACGTTGGCATGGCTCCATCCCCAGGCCGGGTCGCTCTTTGATGTGAGGCTCTCTTTGTGTCCTGGCAGAGGAGGACAGGAGATGAGACACAGGCTTTCCAGAGAAGCTGCCCTAGTAGGATGTCCTCATGGATTGTCAGCTCCACCTCAGGAATGGACAGAATGAACCACTGACCAGAATTCCTGAAGTCAGCCATTGGCAAAAATTAGGTATTAGATTCATACTTGATTTTTTTTTTTTTTTTTTCTTTTTTTCATGGGTACTGGGAATCACACTCTGGACCTCATGCTTGCAGGCAGATGCTGGGTCACTGAACTACATCCCCAGTGCCTGTTGACTTCTAAGTCAATAGGCATTCTTATTTTTCACTTTCCCATTTACAGACTAATTTTAGAAATAAATTCAAGGGCCAGTGAAATAAATTCCGCTGAGATAGCTCAGTGGACTAAAGGCTGCCTTAGGCAGCTTCAGTGATCTATCAACTGGTGATTATCGAAAGTGAATGCCACACAGGCCCTGCCCCTGGGGGCACTGAGATAGCAAAGGAGACTGGGCGTGGTGGGGCGCCCCTGTAATCCCAGCACTTGAGAAGCTGAAAACAGGAGGATCACTATGAGTCCAATCTACGTAGTGAGACCCTGTGGACCCTGTTTACATTAAAAAAAAAAAAAGATTAGAAATAAACTCAAACTTTAGCTAACATGAAATCTGTGCTAAACTGTCTTCAGTTATAATGTTAAAAGCAAAACTTACATTTCTCCCTTTCAAAGATAAGTCCTTGGTGATTAATAACAAACTGAGTTTAATATAATATTTCCGTTGATGTTAGCTAAGTCATTTTCAGAGAAGTTTCCAAGATGATCCTTAATTATATCAATCACTAGCTAAAATCAAGAAAGTTCAACATTGTCATTATTCTGCTGAAATAATTTTTCTATTGCATTAATATTAGTTTGTACTAGCAGTATTATTACTGCTTTAAATTTTCTTTTTAAAAAATCATTTATTTATTTATTTGGTACTGGGTCTCATTATGCAGCTTGGACTCATAGTGATCCTCCTGTCTCAGCCTCCCCAGCACTGGGATTACAGGCATGAGCCACCAAGTCCAGTTTCAGTGGCCAGCGTGATGCGACTGGGATTCTGGAGCCAGCACAGAATGTGGTACTGGGATCAAACTTGGGTCCTTGTGCTTGCCAGGCAGCATTTAGACCACCGAGCTATCTCCCCAGCCCAGCTGCTTTAAATTTTCAAGAGGCCTGTATCAGAAAAGTTATTAGAAAGTAAGAAATTTACAAGAGCTAAAGTCTAATCTGAATATGTATCAAGCACTGGATGGGTAGTTACCAAGAGAAAGACTTGATCAGGGATTTCTCTATTCCTATTGGGCAATCATTTCACAGTGGATGACTATAGACTTCTAAGGTGGGGGCAAAATGCTTGTGTGATTCAATGACTCCTGACCAAGTGTTTCAGCCAAATTAAATCCTTAGTAGCAACATTATTTATAAATTAATACGGACCAAAGTGACGCATTGGTACGTGTGAAGACAAAAGCCAAGAGATGAAATTAAACTCCCTGGGTTACTTGGTGATGTCACTGCATCCTATGATTCAGGTAACAACAGCTGTAAGAGATGCAATAAATAAATCTTATATTAAATTAATTTGGTCTGGGATCTGAAAAGTTAGCTGTCAAATCTCCTCTGAGCAGCCTTTTATAGCAATATGAATGTGAATTATCCTTAATTGCAGTCTATACATAATACAAAATAACAAGACTCTTGCTAAATTCCCTTTTGGGTGATGCAAGGTATTTAGAAAATCTAAGCTGCCTTTCCAAGTGTAATGCTAATGCTATCATATTCTTCCAAAAGAAATATTCTTACCTCCTCTGTTTCTAAAATTGGAAACTTCAGATGATGGCACCAAAGGAAGAGAGAGCGCGGATCATGGGTTATTTGGTTGCCCTGAGTGACCGGCTCCTCCCTCTGGGACTTGCCTGGCATTTTCCTCAGCAGCTCTTTTTGTATCCTTGTGGTTTCCTGTTAGGAACCTAAGGATGTCTCTGCTTCTAAATGCAGTTTCCACAAGTTCAGTTGCTTAGAGAAAAAGTCCTTCAGTTCATTTCATTTGCTTCCTTCAGGCCCAGCAACGACTCCCCTAGACTCAGTGGATGACATGGAAATGGCCCTATAGAAGAGTAGCCATAGTCTGCCTAAGCAAGGAGAACCGAGCTGGAAAAAGAACTATATCTTTTCTAAAGTCAGTGTATGTTGGGGGTAGGCGTGGTGTATGCTTAATGTATAGACACTATTGGATATGTGTTTACACTTCGGACACAATTAATTACATTTTGTTTTCCAGTTGATTTAAAAAATTTAAGAAAACAGTATATTTTATTAGTACACCATTTACGATGCAAGATGACTAATTCATGGTAGGGAGTTGGTATATGTATATATCTTAATTCTTTTAAAAAATCTCTGTCCAAAAGGGTATAAATTTAGAAAGGTAATTATGAATCATAATGTGTCAAAGTCCAGGTATCTGATTCTGTTTTGAGCTTGTAGATGTAAGCCAGGTCCCTACCAGTGCGTCGCCTGGAGAATGAACCATTGAAAGGAGATCACAGAAATCATTCAGAAGTCCCTGTGGCTTGTGTCCATCTTGCCTCTCCTTGTTTTTTAATTAGGTCTTGGGATACATTTTAGTTATACATAACAATCATATTCATTATAGAGAACTTGTATCTGCACATGATATATCTGGAGTCTTTTTTTTTTCCCTACTTCCCTACCAGTTGATATCTTAAAAATCTGACTTCTTACCTTTTTCCTTTTCGATATAGTGGCTGCCCACGAGCAGTAGCTCTGTCTCTAGCTCCTTCAGATCACTCAGGGCTTCGTCATACATGATATATGCCCCTTGCTGGTCCTGGGTGTGAATGTAGCCAGCTCCTAGGCTGTAGTGGTCATCCTGGTTCTCCACTTGTGAGAACTCCATGAAGTGGGCGCTGTGGACCTGAGGAAAGAAAATCAAGCCTGAAAGTTACTAGAAAATGGAAAAGCTATATTTTTTCCACCTAAATGAACCAGGCAGCAGACGTCTCATGTAGAGTGGGCTGTCGACATGGAGCTGATGTCCTAAATGTATAAATAGTGCACACAGAAAAATACATGGCAGAGAGTGGTGATAAGAAGAGGTGGTTCTGAGGCAGACAATTAGCTGATGGATTCATTTCAGTGATGAAACTAGAGACGCACAGCTGATAGAGCCCCTGCTGAAGAGTGCTGACTCCAGTTCTGACCGCCAGGATTTCACCCAGGGGAGCCGCTTGGCTACAGTTAGCTCCTGTTCCCTCAGCCCTCACATGGGGATAGTGCAAACATACATCACAATAGTGGCGGGGAGTATGTGACACAACACAGGCGACCCACTCGGATCAGAAACATTAGCTATTAAAAACATTTTTGTTGAATTCTATGGGTACTTCTAAAACGCATCAGCACAGCCTTGTGTACCGAGCTGAACAGTGTCTCCCAAAATCCATGTCTACCCAGAACCTGGGAATGAGAGCTTTGGGGATATAATTCTTTGCAGATATAATCAAATTGAGACAAGTGCCCTGTGAGGAAAATTTGAGGGCACATTTAGGGATGAGACAGGCAGATACAAAGCTGTAGGTCAACAACTGCCACGGGCTGGGAAGGACTGCCAGCAGCTAGCAGGAGCTGAGAGGAAAGGATCTCCTCCAGAGCCTTCAGACACCTAGACCTGCAGACACCTGGCTTCGCACTTGAAGCTGTCCCCCTGGGAGAAAATAAATTACTCGGTTTGTGGCACTCTTACAGCAGCCCCAGGAAACCTCTCCCAGGAAGGGGTATTTCAGTCAGGTTATTTTTCTTGGATACCTGAGGGCTTAC
Source organism: Ctenomys sociabilis (assembly GCA_004027165.1). Lineage (NCBI taxonomy): Eukaryota > Metazoa > Chordata > Mammalia > Rodentia > Ctenomyidae > Ctenomys > Ctenomys sociabilis. The sequence continues at coordinate 63,317 of PVKA01009209.1, read as the reverse complement.
TGCTTCCTAAGAATTGTTATGCTAATAATTCTGGCTCCCTCCTGTGCCTGGTGACCCTGTCACTCCCAGCGCTCCTCTGCACCTCGCTTCCCACACTCCCAGTGCTCCTCTTGGTTTTCTTCTCTAAGGCATTGCCCTTGCTTTGTTGTTGTTGTTGTTGGTTTTGGAACCAGGGATTGAATTTAGGCCCTTGCACTTGCCAGGGAAGTGCTTATTCCACTGAGCCATCTCCTTGGCCCCTGCCCTTGCTTTGAATCCCATTCCTTCCCCCTCTCCTTCCTCCTGGGAAGCATCGCCTGTCTTTGTTCCTTCATCTTCCCAATAGCCACCAAAACGAGTTCTCATTCCTCCTGCTTAAAAACATCCTCATGAGCTTCCCCAGTGTCTGTCTCTCTTCCCTGGTCTGTTATGCCTCGCATCTCCATTTCCTCCCCTCCTACACCTCAGCCCAGTCTCCTCCAGCCCTAGCCCCATTCAGCCACTTAAACCTCTCTCCAAAGAGACTGACACTGACCCTTGCTGTCTCCAACAGACATTCTCTCAGGATTCCCTGATACAGGTCACTTCTGTCTGATTTTTAACTCATGCCTCACTCTCTTCCTTCAGTGCCTGGGACTACACGTTCTCCTGAATCTTACAAGGTTTCCAGCCAGTCTCTGCACCTTGAGGTCTAGTTCTATCTATGAAGTCACTAAATACTGGCCACTCTCAGGAAGCATTCCTAGGGCTTCATCTTTTCCACCTATATTCCTTCCCCAGGTGATGACGTACATTTTCACCACCTTCACAGTTCTCTGGTTTATATTTGAAATTGCAGACCTTCTAGAACTCCAGACCCACATATGCAACTGCACCCTGGGCATTTCAAAGACCCCTGAATTTAACATGTTCAGACATTGCAGTCTACCTCTGAAGACCTAGGCCATCTCCAACCTCTTTAATAAATGGCACCATCATCCACCCACTTTCTTTGGTATGAGTTGTTCTTGACGTCTCTCTGTCTCAGCCTATTTGTCCAATCTATCATCCTGTCCTGCTGGTTTGACTTATCTCCCAAATTCATCCACTTTTGTTCCTCACCACCACCACCACCACCACCCCAGCCCAAGCCATGATTATCTTTCGCAAGTACCAGCCAAGGAGTTTCCAAGATGAGCTAGTGTGTTAATTGGTCTACCAATGTCCCCTCTGGCCTGGGCTTTCCTTCTTCCCCGTGTTACTCACTGCTGGTGGAGGAGTTTTTAGAAGGCAGTTCTGATTATGTCATCCTCCTCTGCCCTTTAATTTCCCTGAATGACTTCCTACTGCTCACAAATTAAAGCAAAACTCCAAAACGAGGCCTACATAGTCTGGCCGTGTCCATCTCTCAGTGCTTTGCAGCTGACAGGGACTTTGCCCTCCGGAGCACTGGTGGCCATGCATGGAGATATTTGGTTGTCCCAGCTTAGGGGGAGGTGCTTCTGGGAGGTGCTCTATGGCAGTGGGTGGATGCAGGTATGCTGCTGAATATGCAGTAATGCATAGGACAACTGATGAGAAACAGTGATCAGACCCCAGGCCTCAAGAGAGAGAAGCCCTGAGCCGCTTCTACTTCTCATCACCTGGCTTGCTATGCCCCTGCCATTGATGCCTCCTTCTGGTTTCTTAAAAGGTTCATGCTCTCTCTAGGCACAGATCCTTTGCATAGGCTGCCCCCTGATATCTGGGAAAGTCTCCCTCTCATCTCTGCCTCTTTAGGGTTTCTTTATCTTCCAACTTCAGCTCAAGTATCATTTTCATAGGAGCACCTCCTTCCTGCTCCCCTTATACCACTGAATCTCTCTCTGTGTGTGTCTCTCTCTATATTTCTTGATATTACTGTCTTACATTTCTTTGTGTGACTTCTGACCAATATTTACTCACAGGTGTCACACCAGCCAAAGCATGACAAATTATCAACATGCACACAATGGCAAAGATCATATTAATTGTTCAAAATCACACCAAAGGCAAACTTCCACCTTTCAATAAAAAATCGTTTGCCTCATTAAAAGCTCTGTTACTGTGTTTCTCTTTCAAGACAAAAGACATACACTGGGTGTGGTAGTGCACACCTGTAATCTCAGCACTGGGGAGGCTGAGGCAGGAGGCTGAATGTGAGTTCAAGGCCAACTTGGGCTACAGAGTGAGTTCAAGGCTAGCTTGAACTACATAGTGAGATCCTATCAAAAAAAGAAAAAAGATGTTAATGTGTGAGTTTTATCGCGATATTCCAGTTTAGTTGCAGTATGAGTGCTTTGAGATAAATAAATTGATTTTAGGTTGCAGTTTGAGCAGTTGTCTCTAAAAGGTTCACCATCACTGGCCTAATAGTGAGAGAATGGGAGAATGATAGTGGCTGGGGTGAAAACTGGTTCTTGAAAGGAAAAAACAAAACATTATGTTCTCTATACAGCATATGTACACACTGTACATAAATTGTACATTTCTCTGGCATCATTTCTTTGGAGGAGGGTGACGTACGAAAAATGTCTAGAGAGAGTACCTTTAGGGGGCTACAATGAATTAAATGTTAAGAAATGTCACCCAGTTCTTTATTATGTATATATTAGTATAGTAAAATGAATATAACATGAAACCTATAATCTAATCATTGCAAGTGTACATTTTTTTAATGTATTTGGTACAGGGTCTCACTATGCAGCTTAAACTCATAGTTATCCTCCTGTTTTCAGCCTCCCCAGCACTGGGATTGCAGGTGTGCACCACCACGCCCAGACTCAGGGCGCCCCAGAGGCAGGGCTGGTGTGGCATGTGGTGCCAAAATCTGACCCCTGCACTTGCCTAAGCAGGCGCATGGTCTACTGAGCTATCTCAGTGGCCCTCAAGTGTACATTTCAATGACATTAAATATATTCACATCATTGTATAACCACCACCATCATCTATCTCCACAACTGTTTTTATCTTGAAAAACTACAATCTGTACCCACCAAGCAACAATTCTACAACCAGCCCACACCACCGGACTCCCTGGCTCTGGCAACCACCATTCTACTTTCTATGAATGTGACTACTCTCTGCCCTCCTTGTTATGGCTTAGATCTAGAATGCCCCCTGAGGCCTTGTGTGTATGGAATGCAACTGGATTATTGAGGTATGAGACCTGACTTGCTGTTAGGAGAAGAGATGTGATCAAAAGAGGCAGGTCACATAAGGTCATTGGGAAGGGTGTCCCTCCCTCCAAGCCTTCCCCCAATCTCCTTTTCCTCTCTGTTTCCTGATCACCATGCGGTGAGCAGCTTTTCCTCCAAAACACACACACACACACACACACACACACACACACACTCCTCTCATGCTGGTTTTATTCCCCCCCTTTTCTTTTTCTTTCTTTTTGTCTTCTTTTTGAAACAGGGTCTGTAGTCAGACTGACTTTAAGCTGACTACAAGTTGTAGTCAGGTTGGTCTCGAACCTCACAAGGATCCTCTTGCCTCAGCCTCCCGAACACTGGATTGGGTACCACACTCTGGCCTACCTTGAGTTCTGTCTTGGTTACTTTTCTCTCATTGCTGAGACAAAAATATCTGATACCCAGAGTTAAGGAAGGAAAGGTTTACTTAGCTCACGGTTTGTGGAGGTTTCAGTCCATACCTGGCTGGCTCCAAGGCAAGGTGGCATGGCACAGGGCCACAGTTCAAGGTGGCAGAAGACAGCAAGACAAAAGCAACAAGACAAGAGGGAGAGAAAGCAAGCCACTTTTCCTCCCCTAGGCTGTTTGCCTGCTTTCCACCCACACCATTTCCATGGCCTCTTCTTCGACAAACTCAGGATGTTTACAAAGTGAGGACCCTGGCCCCTGCTGAGTCACTTTATTAAGCTTCTCAAGTTGACACCATGCATCAATCCTTACAGAATCAGGAGACTGTGGACTGGAAACCAAAATAAACCTCTCCGCCTTTAAATGTGGGTGTCAAATACTATGTCCGGGTGACAAGGAAGTGAACGGAATCACACAGTCGTTATCCTTTGTGATTGGCTTGTTTTATATTTAGTGTGATGTTCTTGGGGCTCACTCATATTCTGGCACATGTCAACATTTCATTCTGGTTTAAAGCTGACTTATATTTTGCAGTTCCCAGAGATCACGTTATGTTTGTCCATTTTTTTTCTTTCTTTTTTTTTTTTTAGTGGAACTGGGAATTAAACTCAGGACCTTGTACTTGCCAGGGAAGCACTTATTCTATCAGCCAGCTCCCTGGTCCCTTGTCCATTCATTTCTTGATGGACACTTAATTGCTTCCTCCCTCTGGCTACTGTGCATAATGCTGCTAGGAACACAGGTGCAAAAGTACTGGTTTGAATCCTTGCTTTTAGTTCTTTTGAATATATACCCAGAAGCAGAGGTGCTGAACCACATGGTAATTCCTTTTGTTTTCTTTATTCTTTCCTTTCCTTCTTTTTTTTGTCTTTTTGAGACAGACAGGCTGTCTTTTTGAGGCATACAGCTCAGGCTGGCCTTGAGCTCACTTTGTAGCCCAAGCTGGTCTCAAACTTGCAACAATTCTCCTTCCCCAGCCTCCCGAGTGCAGGGATTATGGGTGGGCACCACCATGCCTAGCCTGGTAATTCTCTATTTAATTTAATTTCTCTTTTTAAGAAAATTTCATTCTGTTTTCCATAATAGTTGCACCATTTTACATTTCAACCAAGAACGCACAGAGATTCCAATTTCTCCACATCCTGACCAACATTTATTATCATCAGAGCTTTTTACAATATGTTATATTTTTTAAAAAATAGCCTGTATTGCTTAGTTGTTAATTCATGAGTCATTTAAACTATGGAACAGGTGCTTCTAATGTTTCATCCAACATATATGAATTATTATGAAAACTTTTCTAAATACTAATTTGGAGTAGAATGCATGAAATTTATGATTTTAAGCACACTGTGGTTCTCCATAGACCTCTCACTTGTATTGTGGATATAGCATTGTCTATTCTATGAATATAGGATCCCACTGGACCACTCTGGAACTTTCATATATGGCAGGCTGTCCTTGGCTTAGGTGGCTGTTTAATCATTAACATTAAAAATGTGGATGGAGTCACTTCAGTTTATTGTTCTACAACTGGTTTGCAAAGCTCGAGAGTCTTAATTATTCATCTGGAAACAGCAACTTTCCTGTAAATAAAAGTGTGAACACATCTAAGTAGCTGCTGTCATTTATAGGATTTCATCAGGAGGATATTTCACAGTTAAACATTCCTCTAGCAGATTGTGGGTTTTGTTTTGCTATCTTTTTCGAGGGTGGGGATACTGGGAACTGAGCTCATGACCTCAGGCTTGCCTGGCAGCCCTTGTGCCACTGAGCTATATCCCTGGCCTCTTGCTTTTTGCTGTGTTTTAATCATCACTTTAAAAAATGATTAGGGTCTTCCTTTCATTAGAATTCCAAAACCTGTATTACATTTTTTTTTGTATTTTAGGGAAGGTCTGCAGGGTGTTCAAGGTCTCACTGCTAGATTGGACTTGTAGTGAATCACCTGCTTACAGCCTCCTAAGAGCTGGGATTATAGGTGCACACCACCATGCCCAGTCTTAATTGCCATCTCAGTGCGCCCTGGAGGCAGGGCCAGCACAGCTGGCCCGGGATTGAATGCCTGGCCTCTGTGCCTCCTTGCAGGCACTTTAATCTGCTGAGCTATTTGACATGCCCTATATTACTGAATCTGGTTAAATGACGTACATGCATCTTAGTGCCAATAGAAAACAAAAAAGATGCTGAGAAAGTGACAGGCTGCAAACAACAGCTAACAGGGTTTTCAAAGTCCATAAACTACCATGTTGTCTCTTATTGACATTTCTCTTATTGAAGGAAGAAAAGCAACAATTTAATATGCTATATTTTATTCACTTTGCTGGGAAAGACCTTTCCTCTGCCTTGTACTGGGGATTTTATAAGATCTTGAAGAAACAGGTACTGAATTGAGTTCTGAAGCTGAAGGAGTGCTAGACTGTGAAGCTGCCAATTCCAATGTCACCGTCACCTAAGTAGTCACTTTCCTTGTCCCCATCTGCACATCATTGTGCAAGCCCTTGTAAAGACCTATATATTCCTTTTCCTTTTGCTAAACATTGTTCTCTTTCTCCCTCCGTTGTTTCAAGTCTCTGGAATGTTCACCTGCATCTACAGAAGATGCATTTTGAAGGCCAAACGGCCAAATTCTTCATGTAGTATTGTGGTTCAATCACTATAATGTTTTCTTATTTAAAACCTTTTTTCCATGGTCATGTGGAAGACCCTCCTTCCAAAGGTCTTGTGGTCTAGAGATCTGATCCTTCAATGTTATGTTTGGAGGAGAGGCAAGAAGAGCAGGACGATAATTATCCGTCTGAGTAAGAACTAACATAATCATTGGAATGATTCATGTTTTTTTAAGTCTCATGCCAAGATAACTATTTGCTGAAAAAAGTAACTACAGGAAAATTGGTGGCCCGTGGTGACTTTGCGCCCTGATGGCTGCTACCAATACTTGTCAGTGTGAGTTGCAGGGCTTTGGCAGCAGCAAAAACAGCGCTTATCTGACTAATTTACCTTCTCTTGACTTATCTTGCATTATCTTAAGGAAACAGTTGAGCCTAACAATCTGATCAAAATTGTTTGGTAAACTATTTAATCATTTTGCTATAATTTTTTTTTTAAAAAAGATCAAAGATATTTTCTACTTTACTTTTCTTCCTAGACTGAGTATATTATTATTATTATTATTTTTTTTTTTTTTTTTTGTGGCCAGCTCTACCTGCCCTGGGGGCATGGCTGGTGTGGCGTGTGGCACTGGGGATCAAACAGCAGTCCCTGCGCCTGCCTAAACTTGCCTACGCAAGTGCTCTAGACCACTGAGCCACCTCGCCGGCCCAGTGTTATTAGATATAGCTTAATCATTCTGCATTTGAACATTATGTTCTGCTTTGCAAAGCATCTTCATGGATGAGTCTTCTGTAATTTCACAACCACTCCCCTGGGGCCATTCTTTTGTCAAAGAAACATTTCACAGCTAACTGCTATGTGAAAGACACTCATGCAGCTGTTTCCTCCTGCCTCATGAGTATGCACCAGATTCGAACCTGCCCAACAGACCTGCTCCCAACCACAGCTCAAGATGGCAACTCTAAAATTCCCAATGCTCATGTCAAATTTTAGTAGCAACCTTGACTTCTCTGACTCGAGATCATGTTAGCCATATCTTTGAAGTACAGTCACATGTAACTTTATGATGACATTAAGTTCTTCTGTGTCATTAGGTGCTTCTGTTGTTTTGTGAACATCATAGAATGTTTTACCTACACAGCCCTAGACGGTGTTGCCCACTACCTATGTACAGAACCTATTGCTCCTAGGCAACAAAACTTACATGTGCTGGATACAGTAAGCAACTATCACACATTGCCCAAAAACTTTTATCGAAGTGTATCTCAATTGATTTGTTTTTACCAGTATCTCCTTAAAGACCTAAGAAGTGACTTGCACTATGAGATCGCAACGGATGGCACTAGCTGATAGGAACTTTGCAGCTGATGATGATAATTTTACGGGACCACAGTTGTGTGCATAGGTGGTCGCTGCTAGCTGGAAAGTGGTTACGTGGCACATGACTGAACATTCAGAAGTTGACCGCTCCCCACCAGGAACTTTCTTAGCCACATCATCTCTGGTTGATTAATGCACTAACCTCTTAAGGAGTTTCCCTGTGTCAGTCCTAAAATTCCTTCTGTCTAAAATTCCTTCAAAACATAAGCAGGAACGTTAAAATGTAAGTCAAATCATGTACTTCTTCTACGCAAAACTTTTTAAAGTTTCCCTTTTCAGTCAGCCAAAGCCATAGTTCTCACAGGCCAGATAGAACCTTCTCTAGCCTCACTGTGTACTGCTTTCCCTTTATCTACTGCAGCCATGTTGAACTCATTGCTGTTCCTGCCACAGTCCTGCCTCAGGGCCTTTGCACTGGTTCTCTTCTCTGAATTCTGCTCCAGTCATGTGGTTTGCTTCCTGAATTCCCACATGTATTTACTCAAATTGTACTTTCTCCATAGGTCTTCCCTGCTTGCCCTACTTACAACTACATCATCCACTTCTAGCACTTTCTATTGCCTTCTCCTACTTCATTTTTCTCCCTAGCACCTCTTACTGTTTTCATTGGTCCACAAAGACCAGGGGAATATATCAGTGAACAAAACTGGCCTAACTTCCTGCCCTTGTGGGAGTTCCTTCACAGGGAGAAATGATAAGTAAGCAACATATGTCGACTTTGGAGTACGTAGTACCAAAGCTTTCTCACACACCCCAGCCCTTGTGGTTGTGTGGGACCTTGGACAGTGGGCTGTGAATGGATGATAAACAACCCTAAAAGTCAGCACAGGAACACTAAAAATGAATTTCTCACACATCACGAGCCTATTGCAGGACCCGGTGCTCTCTCCACTGCCACCCTCTGGCAGTGACTGGGGGTCTAGGCTGTGTCTATGTGGGATTTGCCCACTTCAAGCTGTGACTTACACTGCCAGAAGTAAAAGAGAACCAGAGGGGATGGGCCAGCTCCCAAGTGCTTTGGACTGAAGCTGGCACATGTCATTTCCACTCATAGCCCACTGTCCAAAGCTGGTCACAAGGTCCCACACAACCTCAAGGGCTGGGGTGTGTGGGAAAGCTCTGGCACCACGTACAGCAGAGTTGACGTATGTTGCTTACTTATTGTCTCTTCCTTTCTGTCAGGGACCTCCTACCATGACAGGAATTTAGGTCAGTTTTGTGCACTGATATATTCCTCAGACATATAATAATTCCTAGTGTATTCCTCAGAATATCTGAGGAATAAAAGGATGAGTGGGTGACTGGGTGGGTGAATGAGGGGTTCACAGTGTCTGAGAACAGATAAACCAACAGTCAGCACAGCCATATGCTGAGTGCTAGGATGGAGTAGGCCAGTGATGGTGAGAGACACTCAGCTCTGCACAGAGATGCAAGAAGTCTCCCCGCAGAGGAGATATTTGATGGACCTTGAAATTGAGCAGGCATTTTACCAAGGAGAAAAGGAGTGAGGACACAGGGGCCCATAGGTGTCAGTAGCTCTGCCTGTGAAGAGGAGGTCCAGGCCCTGAGCCATCAGATGGAAGTATAGAGACAAGGGGGAAATGAGGCCCAGGATGTTGGCAGGGCCCAGATTTTGCACGGCCTTGTAAATGTCTCCAAGAAGCCTGGGTTTTATCTTATGAGGACAGGAAACTCAGAAAGACTTCTAGCAAGGAAATAACTGTGATTACATTTGGGCAAAGATCCTGGAATAACTGACAAAGCATTGGAGAAAGATGTTCTCCTATTTAGAATTTTTTCCTGTTCCCTGCCAGCCTTGGAGTGCATCTCACACCCTCCGAAATGCCTAACAGTTCATGGTCCAGGCCACTGTTCTCTGCAGCCCCATTTCCCTCCACCCCATAGCAGCTTGTGTTAGTAGCACCCCACCTTGCCTCACATCCTGGGCACACCATGGGCTACCAGGTCGCGGTGACTGGGAAATTCAGTGAACTTGTTCCCAGTGGGCCTGTCTCCAGCTCTGCTGAGATCAACACAGCAGATTAGCATTTGCACTTTCCTTTCCCTACGTGAGAATAATCACACCGCCCAGAACTGGACACACGCGCTGACATGGCCACCACCGGGGCAGAGAACTAAGCCACACAATCCTACCAAAGGCAGAAGGCTACTGCCTTGCGGGCCTCACCCTGCAATAACACAGTGGGTGAAAGGTAATGTCATGCCTGTCATTTATGTGATTAAAGAAATAGAGCATTATGCCAAGAAACTCTTCCTAAAATTAACATGGCAGGATGGTCTTTGTTATTCCCCTCATCCTTTATTTCTACTATTCCCAACCCCTAGCCCAGCAAAAACAAACTGAATGAGGCTTTATGGTAAAAATAAATAAATAAATAAAAGATTTAAAAAGATCTATTAGCATAATAACATAGTACAGCTGTGGTAGAACCAATTTTAGTAAAAGAAAGATGCATTTGTTTTACATGAGTGTTTATCCAAAGTGTCTGAACTCCCCTCTAGCTCCAGTGGGAGGTGCATTACTGGGTTTGAAGAGGTGGACTGAGAGGGCAAACAGCTCTGAGAAGAAACCTGTATGTGCCAAGGGGACAAAAGTGGGGAGGTTCTTGACAAGAAGAAAAGCAAAATTAGAAGACTGCCTAGGGTATGGAGTGAAGGACTCCAGGAGATTGAGTGGGGAAAATAAAGTATCTTAATATCTAGAGCTAAAGTGCTCAGTGTAGCAGCTTATATCCCTATGTAGCCCTTACAGGCTTGAACTGTCACTTGTCTGAGTTGAAATACATCATCTATAAAGTACACATCATGCCTGGTAGACTTAGTATAAAGGAAAGGATTTGAACTGGCTCTGGTGGCATATGCCTTAACCTTAGCACATAGGATATAAAGTAGGATTGTGAGTTTAGGGCCATTCTTGCTTACTTAGTGAATTCAAGATCAGCTGGACTACATGCTGAGATCCTGTCTCATTAAAAAGAAAAAGTATGGATCCTTTACATGTTGACATGATATCTTGCATGATTCAGTTAAATGGATTATATTTTTAAAATCAAGTTCACGTGTTTCCTTGAACTTCTAAAATGCAGCTACTAGAAAACTTTAAATTATGTATCTGTCTGGTATCATACTTCTACCACATGACACTGCTGGAGGCAGCATGCATACAAGCAATAGTTACCAGTAAGAGTTGACAACTTCTAGATGCAAGAGGCCTACAGCATGACTTCATTGGCAACTATGCAGGTTTTGTCTTCACGTTTGTCAGTCTGGTATCTTTTAAGATGATTACATTTGTATTAAACTCTACCTTGTGGAATAAATTTTCTATTAGGGGAAAAACTCAAGAGGAAGAGGTAACACTCATGCAACAAACACAGGAACACCCAACTATGTAAGACAAACCTTAATGGACATGAAAAATCTCATATCCAAGACCACAATCTTAACAGGAGACCTTAACATCCCCTTACCTCAACCAGATGAAAAATTAGCAAAGAAGTAGCAGAATTGAGAGCTTGGAATAAATAGACTTGGTGGACATACACAGAGTGTTGCACCCAATTATAGCTGAATACACATTTTTTTCAGCTGCACATGTGTTATTCTAAAATAGACCACATACTAGTCCATAGGCCATGCTTAAGTATATGCAAGAAAAAAGAAGTTATCCCATGCATATTATCTGACCACAGTGCAATGAAACTGGAAATAAATAACAAAAGAAACCAGAAAAAAAAACCCTAAATACATGGAAATTAAACAACAACCTACTCAGCAATCAATGGTTCACAGATGAAATTAAACAACAAGTTCAACAATATCTACAATTCAATGAAAACTCAACCACAACTTATTGGAATTTATGGGATGTGAGAAAGCAGTTCTCAGAGGGAAAATCATAGCTATGAACTCACACATTAGGAAAACAGATGGGAACAAATAAACACCCTAATGCTGCACCTCTGACATCTAGAAAAGGAAGTGCAAACTGAACCCAGAACCCAAAGACGGGAAGAAATCATAAAGATTAGAACAGAAAGTAATTCATTTGAGATGAAGAAAACAGTTCAAAGAATCAATGAATCAAAAAACTGATTCTTTGAAAGACTAAATAAAATCGATAAACCCCTCACTAAAACTCATCAAGAAGAGGAAAGAAAAAATTCAAATACAAACAATAAGGAATGAAAAGGGTGAAATCACCACAGACTCAATGGAAATTCAGAAGATTATCAGTAGCTACTTCAAGAATCTTTATGCTCACAGAAGAGAAGACACAGAAGAAATGGACAGATTCCTCAAAAGGTACAAATTACCAAAACTGAATTAAGAAGATATAGCAACTCTTAATAACCCAATAACAGCCAATGAAATATGAAATGTATTAAAAACCCTATCGACAAAGAAAAATCCAGGTCCTGATGGATTCACAGCTGAACTCTACAAGAAATTCACAGAAGATATAATCCCTACACTCCTCACACTCTTCAATGAAATTGAAAAGGAAGCAGTTCTCCCAAAATCATTTCTGGAGGCAAGTATTATACTGACTCCAAAACCAGGGAAAGACACAACTGAAAAAGAGAACTACAGGCCAATCTCCCTCATGAATATACATGCAAAAATGCTCAATAAAATACTAACAAATAGAATACAGCAAATCATCAAGAAGATCATACACCATGACCAGGTAGGATTCATCCCAGGGATGCAAGGATGGTTCAATATTCAAAAATCTATAAATGTAATACACTATATTAGTAGAGCAAAATGCACAAACCACATGATCATCTCAATTGATGCAGAAAAAGCTTTTGACAAAGTCCAACATTCATTCATGTCAAAGTCCTACAGAAAATTGGAATAGAAGGTCTCTACTTCAATTTGATAAAAACCACCTATGACAACCCAATGGCTAATATAATTCTAAATGGGAAAAAAAAAAACTGAAATCTTTTACTGTCAGATCTGGTACAAGACAAGGATATCCTCTATCACCCCTCCTATTCAATATAGTTTTGGAATCATTAGTTACAGCCACTAGACAAGAGAAATAAAAGAAATAAGAATAGGTAAAGAAGAAGTTAAATTATCACTATCTGCAGATTACATGATACTTTACTTGGAAGACCCAAAACACTCCACCAAGAAGCTAATAGAATTGATACACAAATTCAGTAGCACAGCAGGATACAAAGTCAATACTCAAAAGTCAATAAGATTCCTCTACACAGATAACAAACACACTGAGAAGGAAATGAGAGAAAAATACCTTTTACAATAGCACCATGGAAAATGAAATACCTTGGAATTCATTTAACCAAAGAAATCAAAGATCTTTTCATGGAAAATTACAGTACTCTAAGAAAAGAGATCTTAGAGGATTTCAGAAAATGGAAAGATATTCACTGCTCCTGGATAGGAAGAATCAACATTGTGAAGATGCCATACTTCCAAAATTGCTGTACCAATTTCACTAATCCCTATAAAACTGCCACCAATGTACCTCCCAGACCTAAAGAAATCATTCCTAAAATTTATTTGGAACCAGAAAAGACCTAGAAAAGCAAAGGCAATCCTGGCCAACAAAGACAAGGCAGGAGGCATTACACTTCCTGACTTGAAATTATACCACAAAGCTACTATGATAAACTCAACATGGTATTGGCAACAAAATAAACCTGAGGTTCAGTAGAATAGGTTAGAAGATGCAGAGGTCTCTAGGAACACACTCAGCTACCTGATCTTCAACAAAGGGGCGAAACATGCATACTGGAACAAAGATAGCCTCTTTAACAAATGGTGCTGGAAAAGCTGGCTCTCTGTATGCCGAAAACTAAAACTTGACCCAGCTATATCACCGTGCACTAAGCTAAGTCAAAATGGATTAAAGATCTAAACATCAAAACAGAAACACTCAATCTCCTGGAAGAGAAAGTAGGAGGAACTCTTGAAGACATAGGGGTAGGTAAAGAGTTCATAAACAAATACATATTTGTACAGGAAACACTTGAAAGGATCAATAACTGGGATCAACCCTTCTTGAGGAGTTTCTGTATGTCAAAAGAAATTGTCAACAAAGTGAAAAGACAACCCACAAATTTTGAAAAAATCCTAGCTGATAAGAAATCAGACAAAGGTCTGCTGTGTAGAATATATAAAGAACTACGATATATTAGGGCCCTCAAATTTAAAGACCCAATCCAGAAATGGGCATCTGAGATGGATACACACTTCTCAGAGGATGAAATTAAAGATGCAAATAAATATATGAAAAAATGCTCCACATCACTAGCCATCTGTGAAATGCAAATTAAAAGAACACTAAGATATAATCTCACCCCAGAAAGGATGGCTATCATAAACAAATCAACCAACAACAAATGTTGGAGAGGATGTGCAGAAAAAGGAGCCCTTCTCCACTGCTGGTGGAATGTAGACTGGTGCAACCATTATGGAAATCAGTGTGGAGCACTGGAAATCCCATTCAAGCCAGCTATCCCACTACTGGGAATTTTCCCGGAGGAACTGAAAACATCATATCATGGTGATATATGTGTACCTATGTTTATAGCAGCACAATTTGTGATAGAAAAATCTTGGAAACAACCAAGATGCCAGTCACATGAGGAATGGTTGAAAAAGATGTGGTATTTTTATACAATGGAGTATTACTCAGTTATAAAGAATGACAAACTTGAAGCATTTATATTTAAGTGGATGCCACTCAAAGATATACTCATAAGTGAAATAAACAAGACCCACATGTGCAAATATCATATAGTGTCCCTAGTATAAGAAGTCAAAAGAAGAAATACAAATAAAAAGGTGCAACACAACTAAAAGAAAAATGAGAACTTGAGGATTGGACAATGAGGAGAGGGTAAAGAGAAAAGCTGAGAAACAGGACAGGTACAAAGCCATATATTTGTACACACAACATGGGCAAAGCAATGCTCCTGAGAAACATCAGCAGGTTTTTGAAAGTAGCAGTTAATTGGTAGGATTCTCAACCTATCTATATATGCTGATACCTGTGAACCAAGCAACTGTACTGCATATAGCAATGTGTAATAGAAGGGTCACACTTGTAATGCCTGTCATTCTGGTCTGCTAAATACATATTTCTTGTCAATACATACCAACTATTATCATACTGTCTCACAAGTAAAAGTTTTTTGCTTTTTTTTAATGGTTAATATATGAAAAAAAAGACACAAGAAAAAAAAAATGTTACAGGACTGTCCTGCTACAATGCTCTATATTGTTAGATTTCTAACTTTCTGTGTAATTTCTCTTAAAAATTTTTTCCCTCATATTCTATAAGGACTTTTTTTTTTTTTTTTTTGTCTTTTTGAGACAGGGTCTCACTATGCAGTTCAGGCTGGCCTTCAGCTCACTTTGTAGCTCAGGCTGGTCTCAAACTCACAACAATCCTCCTGCCTCAGCCTCCCAAGTGCTGGGATTACAGGCATGCGCCACCACACACGGCTCTATAAGGACTTAAAGTTCAATACATCAATACTTGATGGAAAATACCTGTTCTACGTAATGACTAAGATGTTTGATATTTAGACAGATAGTGAAGGTAAACTGAACTGCATATTTTGCAGGGTAATAATCCGCTTTGCTTCTGGAGGGTTAACAACCTAAGTTTGCAGATCAAAAATTGGAGAAAAAGAAGGGCTTCAAGGTCAGCCAACATTTTGGCCCTAGCCTTTCAAGGTCAGTGAACACTCAGGACATAGAAGAACCCATACTGCAACATCATGGAACTCAGTTGTGACCCAAATTTTCTGATCAAGGAGATTATGGAGCCACAGAGGAATGCAATCAATGATGTATAGTGTGCCTAAGGAGAGTCACATGGAGAGAAAACTTTCTCACAGGCTTTCACAGAGAGTAAATTGGTCAAACAATGGCCGTGACTCATCCACATGGCTGATACTGACAAAGGATCTACAAAGTGCAGTACAGAGTTACAGGATAAATCTTGAGGGAACTTGACCAACCTTATCAGATACAAAAGTTACATTTCTTGTTATATAGGTCTTGCTTTATCTTGGTCTTAACCATCCAGCAGAAAAGTACTAAAATGAGGTATATAAAGTAAAACCATTAATATACTAAGCTGTGAAAAGCTCAAGTCAACAACTTCTGTGGATAACCCACTACTATTGTGGACTGCTGGACTGTATTGGAGTGTTCTGCTGAATTCAGGCACCTGTAATATTTAAATGCCAATAGACTACCCATATCTGACAGGACTAAACAAAAAAAGGGGATGTAAAGGAAGGACCATTTTATATTTGCATATACAGAGTTGTTAGGATAAATATGCAGTTACTTTTGCTTAATTCTAAAAGAAGAAATATTGGTAGTAATAGTGTGGACAGGATAACCTGTCTGCTTCTTGTACTATGGGTAACCACTAGGAAGATAACAATGTAAAATGTATTAATTATTGAAACTGTTCTGTTAAAAACTATGTACAGGTAAAAAAATTAAATTAAAAAAAGAAAGAAATTTCCTAGATGTTGAGATAAAAATACTACAGGAGCATCTGTAATAGTCTGCTAAAATGCAAGCATTCTCAATTTTATTCCAATGAGAGAGATTTAATATAAATTTTGTGTCATCAGTCTTTTGTTAGGCAGAGCTGAAATTTTAAACACTATAGGAAAATATGCTCAAGAGACATCAAATGCAGCAGACAAATAGATCTTTAGAGTGAAACAGACATTTTAATTGTTTACTTTCCATCCTGTTTGTGTTTTTAAAGACAGGGTCTTGCTATATATGACCTTGAATTTACTATATAGCTCTTTCCTTGAATTCATGGAGGTCCTCCTGCCTCAACCTCTCAAATGCTGGAATTATAGGCATTCATCTCCATAGTCAACCCAGTTCAAATTTTTCTATCTTTGTTTTTAGTCTGCTTCTTTTTGTTTTTCTTTCCATTTGGTGCTTATGAAACAGGAAATGGGCAAAAGATAGCTGTAGTAACGTTAAGGAGAGTCTCGTGGAAGCCTGTCTGTAGAGCATCAGGTCTGGCCAGGATGGTACAACAGAAAGGGCCCCTTCCATTGGCTCCATTCACTATAAAGTCTACAATCCCACAACTAAACTGTTCCCTTCCTGTTGCAGTCTCCAGAGATGCTTTCAACTGCTTTTTGTCCTGCTCTCACATGGACAGTGTCTCACTATGATTAGAAAGTCATTTTTTCCTTTTGCAACAATTTTATATAAGCCATTAAAAAAAAAAATTCCTCACTATAGTGTTAACTGATTCCAGGTGCTAAGAAAAAGGTGTTTAAGGAGTCAAAATGAACAAGGAAGAGCATCTCACAGGGACTGGCTCACCTTGTGTTCAGTGGGCATCCCATGGACATGGTGGGGAGCTCCTAGGTCTTGCGAGATGCCCAAGCCTCCTTCTGCAATATTTGTCCAGGAGCTACCATCCACTGTGGGGACCAGTTCCCCAGAAACCAAGGTAAGGCCTGAAGTGTTGATGGTCAGAGTGCGTTCAACAGATCTGAAGTAGTTCAGGATTCCTAAGCAGATGCGCTGAAACACAGGAACAACCGAATCAGGACTCCTTTACGGTTTTCCTCCCTATGGAACAAAAAGTGATGGGGTCTCAAGGGGTAGGGTGTGTGTGTGTGTGTGTGAGTGTATGTGTGAACCCAACAGCAAGAAAGGAGCAAAAATACATAAAAATCTATTTCTCCTGAAAAACAGGAATGCCCCCTTTCCAGACGATCAGACATCTTGGGTACGTGAATCTGGTATGTCAGATTAGCTCATACCCGTAGCTCCCGCATTCGCAGGTGGCGCAGACACAGAAAGGACAAGTGGGCCCCTCTCATCAGGGCAGGGTTCCTGTCACTAGGCTCAGTCTCATCAGCCAAGCCCAGGAGCTGTAGTGCTGCTTTGAAGTTGTACCTGTAGCAAGCAGAAGACATGCAATAAATATCTTTCACTTCAAAGTAGTTTGGAAAATTTGCATCAGACTCGAGTTCATTTATTTAACTGAAGGAAACTTCACAATAGCTGTCCTTTAAAATGCACTAGAAGGAAATGAATTCCTCTATATGAGTAAAACCAGAAATTTCTCTCAGCAATCACTCCGGTTAAAAACACAGGCCTGGGACAAAACATTCATTTAGTCGTCTGACCTGTGTTCTGTTGACTGTTGTCTTGCTTTCATTCTAGTTTCAGATATTTTTAGATAACATGCATTAATCAGTCACACATTTTTCTCAATATTTGTTTGTTTATGGTGTTTTTTTTTTGTTTTTTTTTTCCTTTTTGAGGCAGAGTTTCCTTATGCAGTTCAGGCAAGACTTGAACTCATTTCGTAGCCCAGGCTGGCCTCAAACTCCCAGCAATCCTCCTGCCTCAGCTTCCCAAGTGCCGGGATTACAGGCATTGTACCACCATGTCCGACTTCCTAACCATTCTGAAATCCAATTCCTTTAGTCACCAATAAAATAAATTTGTACCCTGCGTCTTTTCCCTGTTTGACAGGCCCATCAGTGGCTGAGACTTGGCTGAGACTTGGTGCGAGGTCATTTTCACTTCGTTCCATTGAAAGGTCGGCATCCTTCATATTCTATTGAAAAGTTAATGTTAGTTCAGTTCTGTAAACATTAACAATATTATTAACAAAATCATGATCAGGTCATTATAAAATTAAACATCATGAGACATCACACATTTAGATGCATCAGGAGAAGAATCTCTTGATCCACGTCAACCTGACATGCAAACATTCTAGATTTCAAAAGTAAATCAAAGGCTTAAGGTTTTTACTAGGAAATTCTTTGTTTTTGCAACAGTAAACCCAGAACCTTACACAGAGCTACATCCTTGGCCCTTTTTGAAATTTTTATTTTCTGTTTTGAGACAGGTTTTCCCTAAATTGCACAGGCTAGGCTTAAACTTGTCCTTCTCTTGCCTCGGTCTGCCAGGGTGCTAGGAATACAGATGTGCAGCACCATGCCCACACTTCAAGTGTTTATTTTCAACAATATTCATAGCTTTTAAATAACAGCTACTCCACTTCCTGCCTTTTTACATAATTCATTTTACAAAAAAGCAAGCACATCTATTTTTTTACAAGTATACACATTGGAATCTCTAGCTGCTCTAGTCCTAATCTAGCCCCGTTCTGGACCGACAGAGATCAATGGATTCAAATCCTCTCTCTATGCATTGACTACATGACACCCTCCGTTTAGGTCTCAGGCCTGTTTTCACACTTGGCAATGGTGTGATCATGGGAAGTTGCTTAGAAGATGGAATGGTGGAAGGTATGTAAAGCCTCCAGCCCGAGGCCTGGTGCCTAGCAGCAGTGCCGGTGCCTAGTAAGGAGTTCCTCTCCTCTGTGAGCTGTGGTCATCAGTCAGCCATGTGGGATCTTTTGTAGAATTCACGGTTTATGCTTGTCTCCCATTCGCATCTTTCCTGATGCTCTGAAGGGTACAACTTAGCCCCCAGGGCCCCAGCGGAAACTGCAAAGGAGGTGCTGCTGCCTGTGCTCCTGCCCACAGCCCCCAGGAGCTTCCTCTTAGGTATCCTCATCTTGTCCCTGGACAGACTCTCCCACCCCCACCCCACTTCTCACGAGATGTGCTCTGATCCCCACAAAAGCCCTGGCAGCCAGCCGCTGGATTGGAAAACTCCCCTCTGGCTACTTATGTTCTAGTAGTTGATTCTCGGAACTGCAACAGATCCTTGTGGCAGAAATTGCCTGCCATTCCCAAAAACTCTCTTTCCTTACAATGAAACACAATATTATCTTGGCACTTGGCCACTCAGATAAAGGCAACATTTCTCAGCTGCCCCTACAGTGAGGTAGGTATAGCTGTGTGACTAATGACACGGCTTCTGGGAGTACCCCAAGAGGACGCTTCTGTACCTCCATTCTCTACCCTGCTGCTTGCCCCACAGCCCCAAGGGTAACAACAGCTGGCCCCCGGTTCAGACTGGAGTTGATCTTGAGTTGGAGGCCATGTTAGTTTGAATTCCAGGACTGACAGAGCCAAGCTGTCCGAGAGCTCCATGGAATGAAGCTGCCACTTCAGCTTGGTGCTTCCTACTTGTGGATGTTACTCTGAAGGGGAGAGAGAGAAATTTCCAACTCCTTAAGCCATCTGCTACTTCGTTTTAGCACAAGCAACAGCCAAATCTTACTGTCACTAATGTAGTCCCCAAGACTCTAAGACAGAGCAGCAAGGAAGGGAGAATTTGACAGGGACATGGGGAAGGATAGGTGGGAGAGGATGTTGGTTATCATTAAGTGGTGACCACTGTGGGGAGCATTGCAGCAGTGTGCACGTCAGTGTATAGCCCTAGGACAGGAACAGCCCCTGGAGGTGACATGATGTACTTCTGTTCTAGTGACACAATCACAAAATCATCATTCCCAAGTGAAGAACATCTTCATTTTTAAAAATCTGCCAGAAAACTTATACTCTTTGAGAGGAGCTGAATCTAAACAACTTTGTGTGTGAGGGGCCTTGTGGAGCCCTTTGCCTCCTGGGGCCGTGGCGCTCTTGGGCTGCTGCTTGGCCCTGCAGCGCAGCTCCCAGAAGGAAGGCTCGGAGCCACATCCTTTCTTACAGGATTGTGACTTTTTTGGGCTGCTTCTAAAGTTACCTAGAATTACATAGGAAGGAACAGAAAGTGACGTCAAGGTACAGGGAAAAATACTTAAAGGACTGGCTGAGCAAACCACAAAACTGCTCCTAGAGCAGCAGATTGCCAGGAAGAGAGGAAGAGGGCAGAGACAACCCGAGACGAGGAGCAGGAGATGCCGCAGCAAACTCCGGGAAACAGCCGACCACAGCCCACAACAGGGACTGCTCTGGAGGTACCAAGAGCCCGCAGGCGTCAGGCACACACAGGCATCTCCCCAAACTAAAATGCAGACACCCTCCGGGCTTTCTCTTTCTGCTGGGGCAGGTAAGTCTTTGACCTCCCCCCCACCCCCCCTACACCCCCCCACCCCACCCCGGGACTGTGGCTGGGCCTCAGCCAGGGTGAAAATTTGAGTTCTAAGATTTCCATTGATTTCCTGCTGGGAAGCTGGCAGAGGCAGCAGATAGGAAAGTAAGATGGGAGGAATAATTACAGGAAAAGTAAATGTATGCTGCTATTTTCTCCTTCCTCAAAGCATCTCTACAATTTTTGTGTGCTTATCCATAGGGAGAAGAAAAGACTAGAATGATCTATGGGCCATATGTTAACAACAGCATTATTTTAGGTAGAATAGTAGTAATGTTGGCTTTTGTTTCTTCCTTGTATTTTTCTGTTTCCAAATTTTCTATGATGCATATATGTCACTGTTGTCATCAGAAAGTATTTGTTTTTAAAAGTGTTCTATTGTATTGGATGAGGAGAACCAGAGAAGGCATCTCATGTTTCCCAGAATTTCTTGCACATGGAAACCATCGTGTACCACATTCTCGAGGGAGCACACCTCGGACTGATATTATCTCTGGAAACAGACCAGGAACAGGTGGGCTGTGACCAGGGAGGAAGACCCAGGAAGAGGCTCCACCACTGCTCCCTGGCACTGCAGCCTGGATGTAATATTTTCTGTCACTTCACCATTCTGTCAGTGACCAATTTAATCCATATATTTAAAAATATAAGTGTCAACAGTATGTAACTTCCACATACAGGTACCTGAATAAACAGGTTCTTCTTGGGAAGAACACGACTGACGCAATCCAACAGAAGATCCCCAGAGACCTTGCTGTCCATGCCTGTCCTGCTCCAACCACAGCTCAGTATGTTTAAATATTTTTCAAGAGACTACAAAGAATTAAAGCCCAGCTTGACCAGAGCGCTCTTTTTCTAGCTAAATATTATCATTAACAATTATAAGAAAAAGAATATATTTTTTCATCTTTTATTCATTTTAATGAGATAAAATAACAATGGGGAAAAATAATATTTTTATGTCTTTCCTACTCCTAGATCTTTTAAATTTTATTCTAAAGAGAAAAAAATTCAAACAAGATAATAGAGTAATAGTGATTAAAACATTATGTATTGTTATCTTTAAATTAATTACTCCAAGTACAAAATATAGGCATTTGTCTAAGCAATATTAGCACAAACCCTTTTCAGAGAAATTAGTAGTATATCTTAACTATCATATATATTTTTTTCCTTTTCTCCTTCCTTTTTTCTCCTTTCCTCCATCCCAGTTTCTCTTTCCTTTTATTTCTTCCCATACTGCAATACCTATTGTACATTTTAGATCTTTTATACTCTTTTAGATTCTAAGACTAGGGAGACAATACAATATTTATACATGTGGGCCTGGTTTATTTCACCTATGAGTGTGGCCACAAGTTGCATCCATTTACCTATAAAAGTCCCAAACTTAACCTTCTTTATGGCTAAGTAGTACTCCATTGTATAAAAATACCTTATCTTAGGGCTGGCCAAATGGCTCAGCAAATTAAAGCACCTACTTAGGCAGATGCAGCAGCTGGGGTTTGATCCCCAGTATGTCATGCTGGCCCCACCTCCAGGGCATGCTAAAACAGCAATTGAGACTGGGTGTGGTGGCATGTAACTATAATCCCAGCTCTTGGGAGGCTGAACACAGGCAGGTCACTACCAGTCCAATCTACATCATGAGACTTTGTAGACCCTGTAGACCCTGTACTAAGATACAAAAACAACAACAAAAACCCATACATTTTTCTTACCAATTCCTCAGCTAATAGGCATTTGGATTATTTCCAAGATCTAGCAACTACAAGTTGTGTTATGATAAACAATGGGTGCACATATATCACTGTGGTACAGTGTTTTTAATTCTTTTGAAAAGATACTCAGAAGGGGAATAGGTGGATCAAATAGGAGCTCCAATCCTAGTATTTTGGATCCCCACACTGATTTCCACAGTGATTGCCCACGTCTACACGCCCACCAACAGTGGAGCAGGGTTCCTTTCTCCCTACAGCCCCACCAGCATGCGTTATTGGTTGATTTCTCAGCAATAGCCATTTCTTTCTGGACTGAGATAGAATCTCAGTGTTCTTCTCATGTGCATCTCTTGAATGACCCATAATGCTGAAACTTTTTTCATAGATTTACTGGCTGCTTGCATTCATCTGAGAGGTGCGTGTTCATTTCCAATGCCCTTGTTTGGATTGGGTCACTCCTAGCTCTTTAAATAAACCTGAAATTAGGATTGTGTTAGGAAGGGTTCACCCTTCAATGCTAATGGTAAATAGCAGCCTAACTGAAAATGTGGTAGAGCTGTCACAAACATTGTCAGTGTTCAGACAATTACACATGGTGCTAAAGTGGAGGCGGGAAGCCAGGGACTCCCCGAAGTTTCTGTTGGGGGAAGATGGCACGAGCACGTTGGCAAGAACCGTGGAAATGAATTGGCTTCTTCTGTGACCCAGAAAATCGGCACCCAAGCATCTACTCCAAAGGAACACAAATACAAGAGCGTTTGGTAGGCTTGGCTTTTAATAGGAGAAAAATTGCCATGGGAGCACTGTGTACTCTGTGACATAGAATAAAATGGCACTCAGTCATTGCCAGAACAGCAGAATGTCTGTACTCCTGCCAGAAGAAAAATAGCATTTATCCACGTGATGTGACATACCATCTCTACGGGAAAATAACAGCCAGGGATATAGGCAGTGGCTTAAGCACTTCTTTGGCAAGCACAAGGTCCTGAGTTTGACCCCCAGTACAAAAAAAAATATGAAAAACTAAGACCAATTATTATACATGTACAATGTAATGTAATATATAATATAATAAATATAATATATAATATAAAATAAAAATCTGATTCCCAGCCCCAATACTAGCAACCGACCCCAGGGCTGTCACACTGAGCTACTTCTCAGACTTTATTTTGAGATAGGGTCTGATTAAATCACTGAGTGGTCCTGGCAGAGCTTCAACTTGAGATCCTGTATAGACAACTATACAGGCAACTAAACTGGATAGAAATTAATATACATTTAGAGAGGGATTGGGCCCTCAAGGAGGCCAGCAAAAAAGATAGAGACCTCAAAACTGTGGCTGGAGAGAGCCAGGAGCAGGATGGAGAAGTAATGGCTGGGCTGAGAAGGTGAATGACACTTTAAGACTGTACGGCAATCAGGACCACCCAGCCCGGGAGTCTAGCTCCCCATAGGTCCATAGGTGGTGAACGAGAACATGCAAACCCACACTCATCCCTTCCTCTCTTCCCCAAAATGTTTTGGTTCTTTCTGTACACCCTCACTACTACTGGATCAATATTAGCAATACTTGTAAGCCTATGGGTTTCTTGTACTCACGCAGAGATTTTGCTGTATAAATCACCCCTGATGAGGAGCCGAGGTGGCCAGCCATTCAGGAGCCCTCTTGGAAATCTAGGAGCTATTTTTCTCCCCTTTATTTCCAATAGAACTCCCCTAGCTTCCTCCTTTGGTTCATGATTCATTTCTCAATGTTGTGAAACCACAAACTCGGCACATTGGACATCCAACAGGCTGGAAGTTACAGTTTCCCTATTTCACTCCTACCTGCCTCCCTGTGTATAAATTATTGTAATGACAGTACTCCTCTGAGAAGATGCAATGGTGACCAGCATTGGGAGATATCATTATAGCGAACTGAGGTAGAAGTAGTATAGGCAATGAGACAGGGACACCGGGAGAGAGTCAGTGCAGAAGATGAAAACCATTATGACTATGCCTAGAGGTGCATCTGTTGGAAGCCATGCCTAAGATAAAGATGGACCAGCTAGGTCTGCCTGCCTCCCAAATGGGGTAAGATAAGTGGTATTACCTGGTCTAATAAAATCTAAATAGAGAGCAGTCACCTCAGTGGGTGACCAAGACTCCTGGATCCAACTCTTCCTTTAAAGTTCCTTGCTCCTTCCATGTACACTTGCTACATGACTCGCTTCCCCACTGGACCGATATGACCTGAGCAGCTCTACTTGTAACCTCACCGGTTGATCACAGCTTTGGTCCCACATTGTACCCACCTCACGATTCTGTTCCCACCTTGTGATTTTGCTCTATAAACCTTCCTCTAGGGCTGGCGAGTTAGTTCAGCAGATTAAGCACCTGCTTAGGCAAGTGCGGGGACACAGGTTCAATTCCCAGCACTACATGCCATGCCTGTCCTGCTCCCAGGTGTGCTGAGTTGGCCATTGAGACCAGGGAAGGTGGTCACACCTATAACCCCAGCCCTGGGGAGGCTGAAAACAGGACAATCACTACAAGTCTGAGCTTTGTAGTGAGACACTGTACCAAATAAATTAAAAAAAAACAACAACTTCCTTCAGCAAGTGGGATCTGTGGCGATCCACTTGGGTCCCATCTGTCTCAAAAGCTGTGTTTTCCTCTATAAAATTTCCTACCCTTAACCTCCATTGTTCCTTAGAATTTATTCTTCAATTTTGGGGAACAGAAACTCAGTATATTGGACATCCAGCAGGTTTCCCCTATACAAGGGGGGAAATCCTATATCAATAGTCAAAGAGGAGTTTAACTTTTTGGTTCTGCATGCATTTTTTTTTTTTTAATTAGGGTGAAGAGTGTGCAGAAACTCTTTGTACTGAAATTTCTGTAGCTCTCATGGTAGAATTCATTTATTACCACTATAGTTCAAAATAAATTTGAAAGAATTACTTAAGAAGAACAAAACGATAACTAGAGCACAGAATCCAAGCAAACACCACGTTAACCAAATGAACAAAAATGAACATGACCAGCAAAGTCACACTGATGCCATGTTCCCCCGGCACGATCGAAGAACAAAAAGTATTTTTGCCTCTGTGGTGTTTTCCTTTGCATAAACCCATAACCCCAATGTAACTAAGAGAGAAACATAGACAAACTCTAATAAATTAACTAACTCTACAAGTTGCCAGGCCAGAACTCCTCAAGACTGCCAAGGTCATGAGAACCAAGGCAAAACTGGCGCACCGTCACAGACCAGAGGAGCCTGGGGAGATGGGAGCTTTTAGTGCAGCATGGAACCCTGTATGGCATCCTTGGCAGAAAGAGAATGAGTCAGCGAAATCCAAACAAAGCTGAGGTTTTCAATTCCTATTAGTGTATCAGTGTTGCTTCCTTTGGGGTCACAATTACGTCCTTAATACGGGAGAAAATGAGTGAACAGCACATGGGAACTCTTTGTATAACTTTGCAACTTTTCTATACATATTAAATTACAAAAAATGAGTTTTTTAATTAAGAGATAATATTCCTAAATGAGGGTTACTGGTGAATAGCCAGAAGAGTCAATTGGAAGCTATTCTGCTGTTGGTGATTGATTAGTAATGGATTATACTCGCTCATAGCATTCAAAACAGAGAGCCCTCTGAGATTTGTTTTCCTTTACATAGCAGGCCCTTAGAAAGTTAGTTGTCACAGGATATTAGCTGCCACAGGCCAACCTCCGAATCAGAATGCTGACCAGCAGACAGATGCCACATTTTGAACTTCACTGCTACCTGCTTGCATAACTCCTCCCAGCTGCCACAAGTTTTACTCAATCCTCTTCTCATTTTTCCAGCAGGGAACATTCAGGATGGCAATGTGCTACTACTAGGGCCATCAGGCAGTATAAAATGATGGAAATCCCCGAGGAGACCACAAACAATCACTCAGAGGGAAGTGTGAAGGAGAGTAGAATATAGAGTTTTATAATTTCAAAATTTCCTTTCTTAAACCCAACGCTATTGTTTTTGCGTTGAAAGCTCTCCTCTGGGCTGTTTTCTCGGCTGGCCCCACCTTGTTCACTGAATTTCAGCTTAGATGCTGACCTGCCTTGCCCAAGCCCCTTGGTCGCTTCCGTCCCAGGGCACCTCTCTGTGCCCAGCCCACTTAAGTGACTGAGATGAACATTAGAGTATTTTAAGTGGCTATTTCTGTCTCCCTTATGCCCCTGCCCTTGAATCTGGAATCTGAAAATGTACAGATATTCTAAGCCTTTTTATATTCTGTTTACTATAAATCACTTCAAAATACCTAAAAGTGTTTCCCCTCTCTCTTTCTCCCTCCCTCCCTCCCTCCTTCCCCCTTACCTCCCTCGCTCTCAGAATCAGGCACTATCCCCTGCATCTACCTTTTCACACCTGAAAATTCCAAGTCTTATTCACTTGAAGAAAAATGATACCATTCTCCCTCCTCCCAATTACTCTTTCACCTGACTTCTTCTTGCCACCCTCTCCTTGGCCCCAAGCATCCTCTGTTTCTTAGGGTTTTTTTTTTTTCCTTTCTTTTCCTCCATCTGTTCTTCATTTCTCCTTCCTCTCAGACCATGAATGTATTCAGGTCTTCCCATCTTAAATAAGTAAATGAAGCAAAATCTTCCCTCACAACAAAAAACAAATAATAGAAATTACAGCTTCAAAAGCACATGTCACCACTGTAAAGACAAATATTCACTAGCATTTGTGGAAACTTCTTCAATTGCCAAGCTCCCTGCCTACCTTGTGCTGTAGCTGTCTAACTGGCCTCCCTCCCTTCAGTCTTAACCTTTTTTAATCTAACATTCTAGTGCTATATGAATCTTCTTTTATATTAAAAAAGTTACATATAAAATTGTCACACACTTTAACTGGAATTTATAGATACTCACTTATGTTGCTTATTCCCCCAAATAAAACATTATTCTTCTCCCCTATATTCCCATGTGAATCTTCACTCATTTAAGCTGATCTTGAACTCACCACTAACAATGTCCCTGCTTCATCATCATGCTTTATGTGTAGTTGGTTTGTTTTTTTTTAAGATAGGGTGTCTCTGTGCAGTTCAGGTTGACCTTGAACTCAGTATGTAACCAAGGCTTGCCTTGAACTCACAGCAATCCCCCTGCCTCAGCCCCTGGGATTATGGACATGTGTCCCCATACCCAGCTTCATTTTTGCTGTCCCACCTACAAAGTGCTATGCACCTTCTCTTCCTGCTTCTCAAAGCCTACGCCTCCTTCAAGCCAGGCTCCATGCCCTCTCCTGGGAGTGGCTTTCCCCACTAGAATGTGCCCTGTAAGAACCACTTTCCTCTAAACACTCTCCATATTTAATACCTGTCTAGTTCACTGTGTTTAGCCTTCGGGCATGAAGCTTGGTATTAGTACCGATCTATGTCCTAGTAGGGACAGTGTGTCCTCTTATTCCCCATTATATGCTTCCTTCTGGTAAGCATGCAATCTCCCTTAAAACGAACACATCTGGGTTGGTAGTAGAGCTTTTGGTGAGAAGGTCACAGGAAAACTATTGAAGTGCATTTTTTTCCTGAAGTACACATTTCTAAGGACTGTTCACAAGTGTCTGGGTAAACAGAAAGACATATTGATTATTTCTTGATGTCTTACCTGGTAGAGATTGATGTTGCTATAAATATCCTCCCAGATTTTGTCATAATTGCAATGATGCAGAGCTTGGGGAGTCATGAAAGGTGGATGATGTGGGTTCAGGGTGTTTGCTTTAGAAGCATGATCTTGGAGCACTTGCATTACTCGCTTGGGGTCAGAAATCTTAGAACAGAGAGGAGGAAAAGGAAGAGGAGGAGTTAGCAAAACCATTATTCCCTTCCTCTCATCAAGACACTGGCCACATATGCATGAGCAAGAAGCCCTAATGGGGCTTTATTCAACTCAAAAGGAAAACTAAACTCAAGCATCATGATTATCCAAATATGTTCATCCATTCAATACCGTAAGTATTTACATGTATGGAGTAGCTCATTTAAAATTTAGTGACGACCATAAGTGATAGGTTCCAGCCTGAGTACAAACTGCTAAATTATCATGGCCCTAATTCAACATGACTAAATCCCCAAAACACCAGCTTATCTTCCCAATGACCACTTCCTCCATCTTCCCCACTCCAACCCTGGATACAGCTTCCTTTCACCTTTCCTATGCACACAAGGGAGCCCTGAATGAGCTCCTTATGTGCCACTGAACCTACCCCTCAAGCTCTGCCCTTAGCAAAAGTCCATAAAGTCTCAGGCTCCCTGGCTTAAGTCAGAAGATCTCCATCACCCTGCTCAATCCTCCCCATGTATTCAGAGTCAATGAAGGCTTTCTCTCCATCTTATTTCTGCTTATCTGCCCTGGTGCCACCGCTGCCACCAATAAAACCTATCATTTTTTTGGTGCCATGACTCGGGTCAGTGAGCAGTGTAACTCCTGGGGTACTCCTGCCCTGGTTTTGGGCTCCCTCATAGAGCTGCCTTCTGCTTCTGCCTCTGCTGCCTGCTGTTGTTAGCCTGCATCCAACTCCAGCCTTCCAAAGTACATGCCACTGAGTTGTCTCCTAAAGAACCTCAGCATCCTCAGACTTTGAGTTTATATCAAACCCAAACAACTAATATTTTATTGCCAGATGGTTGACCACAATACAAACTCAACAATGACAGCCAATGGCCTAAAGAGGGAACTTTTGAACTCTTAAAAGTTTTGTTATTGTAATAGCAAATGGCCAAATAGCTCTTAAAAGCCCATGCTGACTCTGAAAACACATCCCTCCCACATTCTTCCCTTTGCTATCCCCTGCCTTCTCCTCTAGTACTACCCTCTCCCCCACATCTGTCTGAAACGCTGTCTTGTGAGGCTTCTCCAATGGTGTCTTTACTGACTCCAGGCTCTGTAGCAACATCTCTGCCCCCTGCGTCTGCCCTGCAGATTCCACTGGCTCTCTTTCCTCCTTCCTATTGGAAACAGGTGCCTGCGGACTTTTCTCTCACCTTTTTTCCTCCGTACCCACTCCTGCTTGACTTACCCAACCGTGCCACTGGCCTGTGACTGTTCAGCATGTGGCAGCCACCTCCACTGTAAGCTCGCTCTTCTTGTGACATCAGACCACTGACGTGCAGTGCCCCCTCACATGATGAGCCTCCACCATGCTGAGTGCCACGTGGCCATCCACCCCTGCCATGTGGGCACTATTCCTGTGACACCAGAGCACCCACTTGTGGCACCAACCATATGATGGGTCTCCCCCATCTTCCAGGCCATGTGGACATTTGTCACCATCTCACAGTCACCCCTCTGATGTCAGAGTGCCACCTTACAGTGCCTCATCATATGAGAAGCCACCACCATCATGTGGCCTGTCCTGTGATATATAGTAACTAGAAATTAGAGGTTTTTATGTTTTTCAAATTCTTATGTCTACTAATTTACCTACAAAAAGTCTGACTAGCCTTTTTATAATTTCAAACTTAAAAATGTTATTATAATGTAATTTGATAAAAATATATTTGAGTGCATTATGATTTTATAAAGATGTTCATTTGTGTGTTCTGTATATTTATGTAATTGTATGTCTTTCTATGAACAATTAACTGTTCCTTTTTATTTGAGCTTTGGAATATAGACTTAGAAGCATGCATTCTTCTGGGTTACCAGCTGATCTAAGTGATATCAAAATTGGTTTAAAACAATTAGACAAAATTAATTAAAATGGAAAGAAATTATTGGACAGGACTCTAATTAGTGGACAGATGGGTGGACAGACTTTGCTGCTTTATAAGGATCCCCTAATAATCTTCACAGTCTCTTAAAAGACACCCCCAATAATTTGGTCATTGGTTAAAAGATAAAGTTTTTCAAAGAAAAAAAGTAAAATAAGGTTTTCTCATAAAAATTTAAATGTATTCATGCCTTCCAATTGTATCATATTCTGCAATATAAATTCTCTTTCAGATTTGAACATGCCTTTCTCTTATGCTCCAGATATTTGTAATAAGAGGTTAATGTCAAGCCAACATGAGGTCATCAGTCAAATGACATTTTTCTAACAAAAACTTATGTGATATGCTGTGTACATTTAGAGATGCTTAGATTTCATCATGACTGTTTTGCTGCACTACTGTGTATGAGTATTGATGTCAAATGATCTCTGTAAAGTTACATAATTGTTGTCTGTTAACATTCTACAGTGATATAATTACTAGAACATCTATGGTTGGTAAGAAACAACACTTCTCTGGTTATACTTTACATACTCAGACAGAATTTTAATAATTAAGTGCATTGTTCCCCCATGAAGCATACTAATACAGACCCAAATTCTCCTAAAGGAGCAATTGTTATCAATTCCTATTTTGTATCTCACTCCCCTCCTGACATTCATGGCAAGATTAAAAGACAGATCTCAGTCCTCAAACCCCTCCAGGGAGACTTAAGCTGGCTTTCTGTGTCTTCAATAATAGAAACAAAAATTAACTATGTACAAGTGCTAGCTTTTGGCTGCAATACTCAGGACTCTCATCAAAGCAGGACCTTGGCAAGGTAATGCTGAGCCTAAACAAAATCATGCCACCCAAGCCCCTCCTGGATGGTTTCCACTGTGATGAAGAACACTGGGCATGAGCCTGCCCCAACCTGAAGCTAACACTGCGGCCCAGTCTCATGTGCAAGCTCAAGGGTCTCTTGAAATGAGATTGCCATGTCCTCTGGACAGTGGGTGAATCCTCCAATTCCCTGCCCTCACAGGTAAATGTTGCAGCCAGATCCATCAATAGTTGACCTGCTCTGTCTTGCTGCTGAGGAGGAATGATGGGCTTGGGGTCCAAGGCCCCCCACTGAGGTTCTTTGTCAGAGCCCCGAGACTTACTAGACTTCTCAAGTAGGACACTCTTGTTGACACAGGAGCCACATATGTTCTTCCTGAGTTTTCAGGTCACTGAATTAGACCTATAGTTTCCATAGCGGGTGTTCATGGCTGGCCTGCATGACCCCTTCAGACTGACTCTAGATGCTGTTGCTCACTCACTATTTCCTTGTGATCCCAATCTGTCCCATTCTTCTCATGCAGAGAGATCTCCTGCCAGTGCTCCACTTCTCTTTCACCTCTCTTTCCCCACAGTGCTTGTCCTAGTACCCACCCTCAATGCACAGCCAGCTCCTCCCTCCCTCTCCCCTCTTCTCTTATTGACCATGCACTTGGGACACTTCCAGTCTTACTCATGCCATCCATGCTACTCCTGCAGTCCTCAGGGACCCCTCAGCCTTTCCATGTTCCCGAACATCCAGTAGCCCCTAAACACCAATGGAGAGCAGAGCAAGTGGGCTTTTAACAGCCCACCCCACCAAGCATTGTGGAGCTGCACCTGCCTTGGCCTCAGCTTCTTCGCTTGGCTCTAACTAAACCCAGGGCATGTCCTAGGGCACCTACATTCCTAAGTCCATTCGAGCTCATGCGTGTGAGACCTCTTCTGCTTTACAACTTCCTCACATCATTGACTACATTCCCATTCTATCCTTCCTCCTGTACCTGCTGGAACAACATGCAGACACCTGCCTCCCACAACCAAGAGATACCATTCAATAGTTGACATATATATTCACTGGAGATTTAACATATCTTAAATCCTCTAAGCCTATAGGCTTAGATCCTATATGGACAGGCCCCCACCTGGTTGTCCTTCTGACAGCAATAGTGGTAAAAGTCACCAGCCAGCCTGTCTTCCTGGTTCTGTATCACCTGAACCAAGTAGTGTCCAGACAACTCCACTCCACCCAATAACTCCACTCTTCCTGATCCTGAGCCCTTGTCACCTGAATGGTCTTCACAACTCCTGTCACCCACACACCTTTGCCTAAGTAAGGATTCAAATACTGCAGGATTACTCATGTATTGATTTTCCATCTGGTTTCTGATCCCCTACCTTCCGCTAGTCCTTTTATTCACTGCCAGACTCTGGAATGTAAACCATTTTCCCAGATGACTTTCAGGTGCCACACAAGCTTCCTTCAATCTCGGATGCGAGCCTTCACTAATGAAGAAATTCTCATCCTGGCTGAAACATCCGGCACTCGCTTCTATGTGAGTGTGAACCATCATCTTGTCAACCTCCTCACCCCAAGATGACACCCCTGCTCAGCAGGAAGCAGTCTAAGAGATTCATTGCCCCTTCAGTAGGGCAATACCAGAAGGGGCCTCCCTTCATGTGGTGACTCCAGTGAAAACAATAAGCACTCTCAGCTTTGGGTGCAAACTGTGCGCTATTAGGACACCACTAGGAGATGGAGGAGTCTGGGAGCAGGACAGCACGCAGAGAGGCCAAGCTTTGTAAGGATACAGGCTCAGCTCCTCACTCCATGGAACCCTGGCTCTTCTACATACAGAAGTGCACATCAACAAGAACACCTGGGATATTTCTCTTAGATTGCTGCAAGATGTCTAGCTTATGTGGGAGATGAGTAATTGCCCCCTTTTTTTCTGGAGGTAGAGAACTGAATAATGGTTCTAGTCTTGAACTTTTACTTTAGTGATATGAACATTATCATACAGGGTTAACATCACAAAGTTAGGGATTTATTCCAATCTCTATCAACATTCCAGAGGCACTTCCAGAAAACTGAAAAATTCAGCCAGCCAGGCATAATAATCCCACCACGACTGTAATCCTAGCATTTGGGAGTCTGAGGCAGAAGGATCATCCTGAGCTTGAGGCCAGACTGAGCTACGTAGCGAGTTCAAAGCCAGCCTGAACTATGTATAGAGACCTTGTATGAAGAGGAAAAAAAGAGTCCTAAAATTTATATGGACTCTCAAGGAGCTCCCAGGTATACAAAACAATTCTGAAAAAAAGAACAAAGCTGAAGACCCAATTTTCCCTATTTCAAAAAGTTTAATAAAGCTGGAGTAATCAAAACAGTGTGATGATAACATAAAGACAGATATAGTGGCGCATCATTTATCATGGAGGTTATGTTACAGACACCCTGTGATAAGTGAAAATCAGTGACGTAGCAGTGTTATATTTATTTTAGTATTTATATATATTTTAAGGCTTTATAAACTCTTCCCATACTCACACAAAATTTTCCCACACTTTTTAAAAACACTTCTAATGTTCTTAAGCCATTTTCTAAAATCATAAACCTATGTAATTTTTAATAACATATGTACACTGTATGGTACTGCAAAATCCCACAACATGGTGAAAAATCCACAATAAATCATTTAGATTAATATTTTTGAAAGCCCACAAAACAGTGAGTCCCCAAAAGTTGAACCATAAAATAATGAGGAATTAGGACATACAGCCAATGGAGTAGGATGAAGAGCTCAGAGAAAAATCCTTTCAAATGTAGTCAAGGATGCCAACATCACTTAATGAAGACAGAACAGAATCTTGAATAATGATGTTTGGAAGACTGATTATTCACACATAAAATAATGTTTTATTCTTATACTATATGCAAAAACTGACAGAATGGATTGAAGGCCTAAATGTAACACCTAATATATAAACTCTTAGAAGAAAACCTAGGGGGGTTGCTTCATGACATTGGACTTGGCGGTGATTTTTGGCTGTGACACCAAAGCCTAGGCAACTAAAGCAAAAAAATGACAAATAGGACTGTATCAAACTTAAAAACTTATGTGCATCGAAGGATACAATGGAGTGAAAATGCCACCTATAGAATGGGCGCATTTTGCCTATTTATATATTCAATAAGCAGTCAATAGTCAGAATGTATTTAAAAGACTACTACAATACAACACAAAAATCAAATACTCCAGATAAATAAATAAGCAAACAAGCAAAGGACTTGAATATCCATATCCATAAAGAAGATACACAAATGGTCAACAAACATATGACAAGATTCTCAACATCACTGATCATCAGAGAAAGGCACATCACCTCACACCCATTAAGATGGCCAGTGTAAAATAAACACAGATTAGCAAGTATTGACAGGACATGGCAAAACTGAAACCTTTTGGTACCTCTGCTGGGCTTGTAAAATGGCGTGAATATAAACTTCTAAGAGTTTATATTTTTGAGGAGACCTGTGAAGTCTCCTCAAAAAAGTTTGAAATTAAAATATGATCCAGCTGTTTTTCTCTGGGTGTATATTCAAAAGAGCAAGGTCACAAAGGTGATTGCACATCTCTGCTCATCACAGCATTATTCACACTCACTACAAGGTGGAAACTATACAAATGTCAGTCAACAGATGGATGGATAAATAGAACATAATATATACTTAGAAGGTAATACTACTCAAGCTAAAAAAGGAATGAAAGGATTCTGTGTTCTAACATGGTTGAATCTTGAGGACATTATGATGGGTGAAATAAACCAATACAAATACATATATGTATGGTTTGATCTATCATGTGTGTGTGTGTGTGTGTGTGTGTGTGACAAAGTAGTTGAATTTCATAAAAACAGAAAGAAAAATGGTGCTTTCCATTTTTCCAGGAGCTAGGATTGAGGGAATGGGAGTTGTTTAA
This sequence comes from Ctenomys sociabilis, assembly GCA_004027165.1. Taxonomy (NCBI): domain Eukaryota; kingdom Metazoa; phylum Chordata; class Mammalia; order Rodentia; family Ctenomyidae; genus Ctenomys; species Ctenomys sociabilis. Next base: position 28,463 of record PVKA01009209.1, on the reverse strand, counting down.
TGGGTATAGTACTGAGTTTAATGATATAGTATAGAGTTTCAGTTTTGCAAGATGAAAAATTTCTGGGGATCTGTGGATGTGAGTATATTTAACATTACTAAATTATATATTTAAAATGTTTATGATGATGAAATTTGCAATCTTTTAAAAAACACAACAAAAAATCATTTAGTCCAATGTTTTATTTCACTGATGAGCAAAGTACAACTCAGAGAAGTTACGTCATTTAGACCAGTGTCACACTAAGACTCAGTGTTAAAGCTGGGCTAAAATGGCATTTTTGATATTCTAACTTGAGAGCTCATAAGACATTAAGGTCTGATAATTAGATTAGAAAGTTCTAAATAAAGTCTTCATGGTGACTCCATGTCAACATATTTTTTAAATCTTGAGACAGGGTCTCACTATGCAGTTCAGGCTGTGTGTGCCACTTCACCCTGCTCATGCCAAGATTTACAAGATGTACAAATATATTTTAGACCTTGCTCTCTTTTGAATATACACCCAGAGAAAATTCATTTTTTATTATTTTTGGTACTGGGAATTGAACTCAGCTTTGTGCTCACCGGGCAGGTGCCATGAAACTAAGCTATATCCCTAATCCCCAGCCCTCCTTTTCATTTAAGACAATTTTTTTAGCGAAAGTTTTGTCTATAAGAGAACATAGTTATTTTTTTACCTTCAAGAACCTTGCTTGGAGTTGCATTAATAGATCTATTCTTTTTCGTTCTTTGAGTTTGGTCAACATCTTCTTTTGCCAAGGATCACATTTTGGCTTGATCTAGTGGATAAACATGTTCATATCAAGTTACAATGTAACACAGTGGTTCTCAATGAAAGTTGCAAACAAAAAGTTTCAGGGACTTGCTGAGCTAGTATCTGGCCTTAATCCCCACTGAAAGGTTGGCTGGAGCCTGAGAGGTCTTGGGAAGAGTCTCTTTGGGATCACAAATTCATTGATGGAGGTAGCTGTTCTTGTTGGTGCCTGGCCTATGAAAGGCAGTGGCCTGTTCCAGCCTGTCCTGCGCAATCCATGAGCAGAAGGGATCCTAACCCATCAGATCTGGTCACTGTATTTTATTCATGAAGTGAGAGAGAAAGAGTCTATGCCAGAATTATTGTGATTTCATATTTAAAACTTCCTCTTTCTCAGTAACAAACCATATTTAAAAAATTAAGTTATGTTGCTGAGCATATCATCCATATGGTAGTACTCCAAGCTTATACCTTGGGCCTAAGCTCTAGCTTATTACACCCATTTACTTGATCTAAATTTTATATAAAACTAATGACTTAAAATAGAAAATTCCACTTCCCCTATACCAACCACCTGTGCTCAAATCCCAGACTGAGGAATAATATTTTGTTTCTCTCTTTTATCAGTCCCCCCTCTGCTCAGCATGAACTATGTTCAAGATATCTGTGGCCCTGACAAATTTATATGTTGAAACTTCACTGCGAAGGTTGTGTGGTTAGGAGAGGAGATCTTTCTGAAGTGAGTAGTGTATGAGAGTGGAGGCCTTATGAACATGATTAGTGCCCTGAGGAAAGAGGCCAGAGGGAGCTTGTCTCTTCCAACACATGTGGACATGGAGAGAAAAGTCAGCAGTCTACAATTTGGAAGAGGGCTTTCACCATGACTCAGCTGTGCTGGCTGGCACTCTGATCTGAGATTCTTGGCCTCCAGAAGATGAGGAACAAAATTCTATTGTTGATAAGCTACCCAGTATTTTATCTAAGCAGCTGGAATAAACAATGACAATCATGACTTCTCTTTCTTTCAGAACACAATCAATTCATGGCATTCATGGCATCCAAATTTCAAGTTTACCTACTCACTAAAACTAAGTTGTGACCCAAAACTTAATACTGATAGATCTTTCAGGGACATTCATGGGTATGCATGGGAGTGGGAACAATTTGAGTGGGCACATTCTCAGCTAAGTCTGAACATAGCAGTATTCTCCCTTCTTCTTATCCTTGACAAGTATCCTTTATGCATTCTATTTAGAGCCATATTTTCACAGACATTTGGATTTTGTCATTGAAAAGTTTTCCTGAACAGAGTTCTAAAATGCTGTGCTTCTACGTGCACTAAGGCAGTGGCGTGCCTTCTAGAGAAAGTTGATCAGGTAAGCTTCACCCACACATGGACTACGGTGATACCGGCCATGAGTTTTCAATGTCAATGAATCAACAATGTACATTAAATAATACATCTTTAAACAGAAACACACAAAATAAGGTATGCATGAGTCAATATTGTGACTAAAGCTTGTCTTTTGCCTACAACTAAAGACTCTGTATCTGTACAGTCAGTGTTCCTGGTGACTTTCTAGAATACAACTTTCTTCAATGGAAAATGACTTACTTAGGATGATCTAAGGCCATCTTATTTGATATTCATTGCGCATGTGTAGCACCAATGATGGTGCCTGCTACAGTATGTACCCATTATTAGTTTGTAACTAAAAAGTTGAATATATATGAGTCAGTTACACTTTTGGGTATCAGCCTTTGTTCTTGCCAAGTATCTGAGATCATTCATAATGAGAAGGGAGTCTGGACCCAAGAGAGTGGGGCTACAGTAATCTGGAAACTTCCAGAAAAGGTGGATCAGCACAGCAAACTTCAACCCAGGGCAAGGGCAAAGGTCCTCGTGTATGAGGCCTGGTCTCCCCTGAGCACAGGACAGAACCTCTCCTTGGTCCTAGAGGACAATTGGTTGAGGCCATTGAGGACATAGGATCGCAGGGACCAACAGACTTGGTGCTGCAAATTAGCTACCCCATCAGGACAACCGTGACACTGCTAACGCCACTGACTGGTGAATGTCATCATGGGCCACCTGACCTTTATAAAAGAAATCCAGTTGGCTCGCTTTCTCAAGGTCACAGCAGGTCCAGACAAATCCAAATTCTCTGCATCAGTGATCTCAGCTTCGTAGTCCAGAAATGTTTGCAGCCGCTGCTGCTCCATGAAGATGCTTCGAAACTTTTGGCAGACCTAAACAGAATGAGATTAAGAAGAAGGAAGTGGAGTCCAGAAAAGTTTCAGATTATAGAAAATTTCAAACACAGCTACTTATTGTATTTGAAATGCACTGGAATCAAATTAATTCATAAAATAGGGCCCTGTGAAAGGATTAGGACTTTACATGGACAAATATCTGCTTGTGACAAATGCACAAGTCAAGTTTATTTACTCTTAAGTAAGTAATTAAATGTTAAACAGCCGTATCTGGCTAGAGACAACAGTATTACACAATCCAACTTCAGAAGTACCCGCCTTAATTGGAAGTATCTTCAGTTCTCTAGCTCACAAACTTGCTGACTTGGTCAGCTGATTGCCGTAACTGTGCTCTGAATGTCTGCTCTCCAAGACTGAAAATCTATTAACATGTTTATTTATATGCAATTTGGTGTGGGCCCTAAATATAAATAGGAAGTAAGTAAATTGTCCACCTTTGGAAGCCTATTCACTTTTTATGACTGGAAAAATGGAAAATCTAAGGATTAAATTCCCCTCTCAGAAGCTTGTTAGACAAAAGAAGAGAATCCAGGTATATTAAAACATTTAAAGATAAGTTGTTTTATTCCCTTGTTCCCTTCACATATAATTTCAGACCAAAGCTACCAGTGCTTTCTACGACCGAACTTTCTACTGAGCGCTAAGAATTTCCTCTCACCTTCTTCAGAGCAGGCCCAGGCGCTGGGCTCATGGTGACATTGCCAACAGTGGCCACACTGAATCATGATTTCCCCATTACATGGCCATGGCCACGTGAATGCTCTAAATGCCACTGAGTCGCACACTTCAGAATGATTAAAATGATGAATTTTATGTTCTATTTTACTATGTGTGTGTACATATGGGCACACACATGCACACAAAGAACCTACCACAGTGCTGGAACATGCTAAAGACCCAACAAAAGTTTCTAAACTGAAGGAGCAAGTTTGTGAGCCAGAGAACTGAAGATACTTCCAATTAAGGCGGGTACCTCTGAAGTTGGACTGTGTAATTCTGTTGTCTCTAGCCAGATACGGCTGCTTAACATGTAATTACTTACTTAAGAGTAAATAAACTTGAACATCTAGCCTCTCCGCTGCGCTAGCCACATTTCAAGTGTCCAGTAGCTGGATGTGCCTGAGGGACAGTTCCCTGTGTCCTGCAAGCACAGAACATACCCTTCACTGCTAGTGTTCAGCAAGACAGGGGCTGCTTCAGGTCTGAGTTGCAAGGTTTTTTTTTTTTTTTTCCTAAATGGCCAGATAGCAAATATTTTAGACTTTTCAGGCCCAGAACATCTTTATTGCAACTATTCTGGTCTGTGGTCATACTGTGAAAGCAGCCACAGAGTTCAGTGCATGAATAGACATGGTGTTGTTATGTTCTGAGTATTTGTATGTCCACAGAATTCATGTGCTGAAACGCTAGCCTATAATAAGCCTGAAAGAAGGCCTTCCCCAGGCACTAAATTTGCCCTGATCTTGGGCTTCTCTGTCTCCGTAATGATAAAGATAAGTTTCTATGGTTTATAAGCTACTAACTTTATGGTCTTTTTGTCATAGCAATCTGAGAGGGATACGAAAGCTATATTCCAATAAAACAATTATTTGGCTGCAAACTGCAGATTGTTAACTCTGCTCTAAAGCATCTGAGTAGCAAAATAAACCAGACCTAGATAAAGGAACTCTTCCCACACAAAAATGTTGTTGTAACTAATTATCTCCGGAGTACAGTTAACACTCCACATCACACTGTTACAAGAAAATCATTCAGGACCTGGCAATATATGCCTGTAATCCAGCACTGGGGAGGCGCCAGGTCAGCCTGGACGACAAAGGGAGACTTTGTCAGAAAGAAAACCAAATCAAAACTGGAAAATTATCACCATGTAAAGGATACAAGTTGGTATTTAGGAACAAGTATGTTTTGTTGGAGCCGTCAGCTGGTCTCATGTCCTTTTGTTTATTATTGATGATAAGCCACTGTAGTATAATTTATTTTTACTTATTTTAGGGTGTGTGTGTATGTGTGTGTGTGTGTACGCGCATGCGTATGTGTGTTTTACAGGACTTCAAACACAGGTCCTTGTGCATGGTAGGCCACCATTCTAACCATTCTACCACTGAACTACATTTTTTTCAGCCTTTCTTATTTAATTTTGAGACAAGTCTCAAAAGCATCATGTAATTTGAGACAGGGTCTCAAAACTTATGACCCTTTTGCCTCAGTCTCCCAAGTAGCTGGGATTACAAATAAGCACATCACATCCATCTTTTGGTTCTTTTAGAACACTATCATAGGGCTGGGGAGATGGCTCGGTTGAATAAGTGCTTCCCTGGCAAGAGCAAGGAACTGAATTCAATCCCTGCTTCTGAAAAAAAAAAAAAAAGAAAAGAAAAGAAAAGGAAAAAAAAACTGTCCTAAGGGCCAACCAAGTAGCTTGGTAGATTAAAGCATGCAAAGAGGTGCAGGGGCAGGCGGTTCGATCCCCAGGCTTGCTGTGCCAGTCCCCTCCCCAGGGTGTGCTGAGGCAACAATTGAGATTAGGCTTGATGGTGTGCACCTGTAATCCCAGCTCTTGGGAGGCTGCAAACACGTGGATCACTATGAGTGTGATCTAGCAGTGAAACTCTGAATACCCACCCTGTAGACCCTGTGCAAAATAAATAAATAAATAAAAATACTATCTTATTCTAATTGTGTTTTACCAACATAATCCTTGGTGACAATAAGGAAAAGCCTCCCATAGAAGTGCTCTGTGAGGCTACTGCTGACAGCATGAAAAGAAAAATAAGGCTAAAGTTCGTCATCATCTGAGAAATCAAAGGAATATGATATCATTGGTTCCGGTGAGCACAGAGTCTGTGTTAACTGCTAATAATCCCAGTAAAATAATGACAGAATAAACACAAATGCAGATGAAACTCCAAGGTCAAGCAAATGCTGCTAGAAGAGAAGTGGGTACTTTCCTTTTTTTCAGTACTGGGGATGAAACACAGCACTTAGTGAGATATCTATGTATATAAAGAACATTTTAAAAACATTCAGATTTGATTATTGTCTGTTTGAATCAATTTATTATTTTTATCTAGAAAATATATATTCTTGCACATAATATACATTGGAGTTAGAATAATATCTCTAGTTGCAACATATGCTGAAAAAATATAAATATGATTCTCTCTACTCAGTCCTATTGTTCCCTTCACAACAAGCTATAGCTCAGCTTTTAGTAATAAGAGCTTCTTTTTCATTTCATAGAGTGATTTATTTACTAAGGGCTTGTGCATAGATGGTCTGATTCCTCTGGGGACAATGGTTCATAGTTTTGAGTTTAACATGCAGAGGCATTTATAAAAATTCAACAATGGTCGCTATATTGCATACTGCTGTCTTCAAAGCAGTTGTTCAGATTACCAGAGATAAGCATGCAAAACTGGTCCAGAAAATGAAAAAGAAGGAGAAAATTAAGTGTTAACTGTTCCTTTCAATAGACCAGTAGCACTCAGCACTACAATTAGCCAAGATATACTCTCTGTGTGTGTGTGTGTGTGTGTGTGTGTGTGTGTGTGTGTGTGTGTGTGTGTGTGTGTGTTCTCCTCCCTTCTTCATTTTCCCTCCTCCCCTTTGGACAACTTTTTTCCCTTTTGCAGTATGTATTGCACCTGTTGGATTTCATTTACTCTTTCAGGTTCTTACATTAGGGACACAATAGGATTTTGGGTTGCCTAATAGATACAAAAATCTAAGCAAAAGTCCATCCTTTAATCAGTTATCAGATGAAAGGCATCTGATAATCTTTCCCATTAATCCTCATGACTTTTTTTTTCCCAGTACCATGCTGATTTTATCACAGTAGCTTTGTAGTTCAACTCCAAGTCAGGATTTATGATTCTTCCTGCCTTTCCTTTGTTCACCAGGGATGCTTTTGCTATTCTGGGTCTCTTCTGTTCCAGGATGAATTCCTTTCTAAGGAAGTATAATTGTACTGCAGCAGTTATAGCAGACCACATAACTGTAAACATCATTATGCAATCTGTACATTATTGAGCATAAAGCATTTTGCTAGTAAGGACAATACTTCAACACATTCTGATAACTGAAGGATTTTAGATCCTGGGTAACTCTACCATGCAAATTTGCCGAATTTTTGCTACATTTACATCATCTACTACAAGCTATACTGTAGCTTTTTCTTTAAGTTTTAAAGGAAAATAAAGCATACACTTAGGGATTATCACACTAGAGGCTCTTCTTACCCTTACAGACAGGAAGTTCTTCCCAGCTGCAAATCCAGATATCACCTCGTAACATTTTATCTTATAACTTTAGGGACAGTTGCTGGCAGTACAAATATGAACCCTTGCAGCAAATAGTGTTTTCTTTCATAATACCTATGTTTGTACTGAGAATAATGCATTAAGTACCAGTGAAAAAAGTCCCATTTCCTTCACAGAGTCCCTGAGCTCCTGCACGTCGTACTGGATTTGAAAGTGGGAAAGTAGGTGCTTCAGCGGAGACTTCAGGTCTTCTGCATCTGTTATATGTCGGGGCAGGATGGAAGCAGAATCTGTGCCCGCTGGCCCTAAAAAAATCCGGAATCAATATTGTGAAGACAAGCAGACATCAGTGATAGCAGAAGAAAGGCAGTGGGACTTTTGAGATAGCAGGAGGCAGGCCCTCCTCTGGTGCTGGGAGGGCTCTGCTGCTTTTTGCCCAACCTTCCCTGCCACAATTTATCATTTGCGCTGTGTTATTTTAGGTATACCCGACAAGTCCTCGGAGCTCGGTTTCTCCAGGAAATAGCAAAGGCTTCTCAGGAGAAAACTCATAGACATTTGTCAGGATGAGTTAGTGGAAGCAGACTTAGCTATAAACCTTCATGATAAGAGAATTGTATCATTTCTAAATTAACCAACAAATTTAAAGGTGAGGACTACCATCTGGTTAGCTCCCGTTCAAGTCTAAGGATCCAGGTTGGACTCTCTTCCTTTGAGAAGGATCCCTGGGCCCTCACAGTGGGGGCTGGTCACCTCTGTCAGGCACTCCTGTAACCCTGTTTATATATCCTGAGCAAGAATGCTATTCAAATTAGAAATCTGATCAAGTGTTTCTTCTTTCTTTGTACAAAAAATTAAAGTCAGGACCTTGTCTTACCAGGCGGGCACATAAGGCCCTGATCTATCTCCCCAGCCCCTGATGAAGTTTCATCATCCATTGCACAAGGACAGGAAGCCAGTACTAAATTGATTTCAGTAAGGAAATTCTTTTAGAACTGCATAACATTAAAACTTGAAGGAACCTTAGAAATCACTGAACCTGAGAAGATTTTCGTGGAGATGTGTAGATTGGGGCTCAAGGAAACACAATGTGGGGTCAAATGAGGCCATTTCAATCCAGGAACCCTGGGCTCTAGGAACAGACCTAGAGCCCAGGGTTCCTGGATTGAAGTCCATTTTTTGTTCTTTATTAATTTTTTAGAAAATAAAGTGATAGAAATATCTAAGGGATATTTGTGTGATGTGTTCTATCAACAAGTATTAAATTAAAAATATGTAGCTTTGTGGTACTTAAAAATTATTTAAAAGATGTAATGTTTTGGTGCATTAAAAATTTTAGCAAGATCCTGGGGAAAAATAACACAATTTTCTTTTCTCTATATTACCACAAGGGAAAGAAAACTAATTTTTTACCTGAAATGCTGGCATCCATAGAGCCAGGAGAGGCAGAGTCCTGGATGTCAGAGTCAGGGTCACCGATGCAGACCTTTTCCTTTTCCCGACTAGCCTCAGGGACTTGGTGGTCATCTAGATTCAGCGCTTTGGAGATTGGCAGATACTGGAGGGCCTATGGAGAGGCACAACCAAGAGGCCACGTGTCAACCTAATTCTCACAGATGTTTCCAAACTTAAACTCAGGCACAGCACTTTGCTTTGATAGGGAAGAGAGGCAGAGGCAGAGCCTCCTCAGGAATCTGCCCAGTCTTTCTACAGTGGAAACCTGACTATGAGATTCCTTGGGGTGCAAGTAGCCCTCTCTTTCTCCTGCACTATACCTGGTCTACCTTTTCTTATCTCACTATATTTCGGTTGAAAAATGACTTGCTCATCTTGTTCTTGGGATGCAATTTTGGCCAGGAATAAGCACCTGGCACATGACAGGCCCTCCTTAAAATCACTGAATGAAAAAGTATATCTAAGGCAAGGTACAAAACTTTTGAACAAGATGGTGAAGACATGAACTTACAGAAAGAATATGAAATAGTATAGTACAGATACCTTTGAGAAAGCCACATTAATGGAGTAACTTCAGTACATCAAGGTTAAAAAGAAAATCCAGTGAGCCCTGTCATTTCTCTAAGGCAGATGGAAGACATAACCGTGACCATCCAAACCTAGGTGACATTGTGAGATAACAACCCACCAACCATTCCTGGGAGGGCCCCCATCATCACATGACTGTCACATACTTGCAGATAGTGATGAATGGTCCTGAGGGAGTGCAAGTGACATACTAGCCACTTCGTATAAATCGTCAGATCTTCTTGTGTCACCAGGTTAGGAGAATTGTTTTTTCCCATAAGGAAGTTTTCTCGAGCAACAGACAGTCTTTCAGCTCTCTGGACAGCATCGTTATACTCCTGCATAATGTAGGACACTTGTTTCTGTTTATAAGATATAGAAACACAGAACACGGCTCTGTGTGAGCCTGTCTTGGATTTTTGCTTCCAAGCTTAGGATAGTACTCTTTGTGGGTCAAGAAGGGCTCTCAGAACCTTAAATTGACAAGGGCAGTATCACACTCTTAGAACTTTGAAAGAAAAAATTCCAAACAGTCAATGTATGAAGATGTGCAGGAATCAGCCAGCATCTGCGCTTTCTACCTATAGCAGAGAAGTTCAAGGCTATTTATACTGTGCATATGCTATCATATGAAATGGCCTTAGAATTTCTTTTTTTTTTTTTTTTTTTTTTTTTTTGGCAGAACTGGGGATTGAACTCAGACCCTTGAGCTTGCCAGGGAAGCCCTTATTCTACTGAGCCATTTAACCAGCCCCTCAAATTTTATTCTCAAAAAATAGAAACTATTATCTTCTGCCAAAAAGCAAGAGTCGAGTGCACCCTAGGGGCGGAGCTGGCATGGCAAGACCTGTTTTTACCCTCATTAAGCCCTTCCTTTTTTTTTCTTTTTTCTTTTTGAGACAGTCTCACTGTGGAACTTGCTTATTTAGCCAAGGCTGGCCTTGAACTCACCTCATGCCTCAGCCTCCCAACTGCTGGGGTTACAGGCATACTCCCTCATGCTTGACTTTTGAAAAAATTGAGAGGCTTATAGACCATTTTGTTTCATTGTAAAAAATGTACTACAGGTCCTGTGTCTGGGCCTCTTACCTTATAAAGAGGATAAACTTGTTCCATGGTCCTACTGTGTTGGCAAAACCTCTTCCACCTACACATGTGTAAATATTTACTCTGGGCCAGCTGGGTAATTCTCTCTGTGTAAAACTATACAGACAACAAAAATAAGCACTTAGCAGAATATACTACAATAAGAAAACCAAATTTCTAACAGCATGTAAATTAATATCTGGCTACCTTGGAAAAATGCATTTTTCTACTTGAAAACCATAATGCTGGGAAATCTGACTCAAAATACAAAATTCAAACATAAAAGAACCAAGTAAATACTTCTACATCCTTAAGCTCTGTTGCCAAGTTGATAGATGGAAGCTCATTTACTGGTTGCTAGGCAATTTTAGCAGTGACATTAAGGTCTGACAAATTACCTAAAGTTAAGCTTATATTTCATATCAAAAACTGAAATTATGAGTCAAGTGCACCCCAGGGGTGGGACTGGCACAGCAAGACCTGTTTTTATTTCAGTTGCACTTTAGGATGAATTCTTGAGTGCCCAGGCCCAGTGTGTGAGTGGGGAAACCGGGGCCTCAGCACCTTCATTCCAGCCAGCTCCCAGACCCGGTGTGTGTGTGAGACTGCCCACCTGCCCTCTGGATCTTCATTCAAGCCAGCTCCCAGCCTTGGCATGTGTGGGGTTCACCTGCCCACCCACTGGATCCTCACTCCAGCCAGCAACCAGGCCAGGCATGTGTGTGTGTGAGTGGAACTTCCTCCATCAGACAGGCCTGGTGTGGAACCTTGTGGCAGGACTCCCTGCAGAGAGGCTGGAGGCAAGACCCACCCAGCTGACCCAGGAGCAGAAAATCTTGCCAGAGTGGCACAGCAGGTTCACCTCCAAGGGCTGCAGCAGGAAGAAGTGGAGCACAGCAGCCAGAGCCAAGTCACACCCACCTGGACAAGTTTGAACTTGGTAGATCTGGACTTGGTGGTAAGGTAATAATTGCACCAAAGCTCTACACCAAAGGTCAGAAGACAGTGCAATACAAAATGACAAAGAGAAGGAGCAAAATGCATTCTCAGGCCAAGAACCCACCCAGAACAAATGCAGGAGACAGTGTCATAGAAGAAATGGGAAATCACACATCTGAAGTCTCTGAAACAATAGCATCTGAAGTAAAGAAACAACTGCAAGAAGGTATAGAGGAAATCAGATCAGAAATAATTTCCAGGCTGGCCAAATAGCTCAGCAGATTAAAGCACCTGCAAACAGGTGCAGGGGTGGGAGTTTAATTCCCAGGCCTCCCAGGCCAGCCCCACACCTGGGTAGCACTGAGATGGCAATTGAGACTGGGTGTGGTGGTACACGCCTATAATCCCAGCTCTTGGGAGGCTGTAAACAGGTGGATCACCATGAGTCCAATCTAGTAGTGAGACCCTGAACACCCTTCCCTAAAATACAAAAAAAAAAAAAAAAACAA
>PVKA01009209.1:0-16515 GCA_004027165.1 Ctenomys sociabilis | reverse complement strand
AACCTCAATCACAAGCAGGCAAAATCGCTTGAGTGAAAATGAAAGTAAACTTTCAGACCTTGAAGATGCTGGTGCAGCTGGTGAAAAGGTAAGCAAAGATCTCTTAGAAACAACTACAATGCAGGAAAAAATAATTCAACACCCACAAGATGATACAAAGATGAACAATGTGAGACTAATAGGCATCAGTGAGGAAGAAACAGTCAATACAAATAGTATAAAAAGAATATGGGCAGAAATAACAGCAGAAAACTTCCCAAACATGGGGCAACAATCTGACAATCAGGACACCAAAGCATATAGAACTCCAAATAACATCAACCCAATTAAAAACAGACTCAGTCATATAATAACCAAGATCCCAGAAATCCAGCACAGGAACAGTATGCTAAAAGCTGCTAGAGAAAAGAAACAGGGCACATTTAAAGGAAAACCCATCAGAATAATGGCAGATTTCTCTTCACAAACCACCAAGTCAAAAAGAGCATGGAGCAAAGTATCACAAATCTTGCAAGAAAACAAATTCCAACGCAGACTGATATACTCTGAAAAACTCTCTTTCAAATTTAATGGAAAAGTGAAATACTTCCATGACAAAGAACAACTAAAGAATTTCAAAAGACAATACCAACCCTACACAGTCTACTAAAAGATATTCTAAAGAGTGATCAACATGAAAGAGAATGGAAAGAACCCACCAAATAGGGAAAACAATTGAACACAGGAGAAAAAGAGGTATACAATAGCAGGTAAATAACATGTCAAACATAATCATCAATGTAAACAGATTCAATCTACCAATTAAAAGAAATACACTGGCAGAGTGGATTAGGAAGCTAACTCCAACAATATGCTGTACAAGACTTCATCTATCAATTGACCGGCTTATCTTCAAAGTTCTGTCCAGCTGGCAATTTCAGTAGTTCTATGATTTGTGCCTCCGGAACACAGTTGCTTTCATGAATCATAAATAATGCTTTGTCCTGGCTTTATGGCTCATTGACTTAGAAATAAATTAGCTGCAAAATTAGAATTCAGTGTAGATGCTGCCAGAGTTGATCCTTATCAACTTGATGTGGAGAGATTAGAGAAATCATGTACTAAAAAAAAAAAAAAAAAGGTGTTTTATACAATATTGTATAAAACACCTTTTTCCCAAACATGGGGCAACAATCTGACAATCAGGACACCAAAGCATATAGAACTCCAAATAACATCAACCCAATTAAAAACAGACTCAGTCATATAATAACCAAAAAAAAAAAGGTGTTTTATACAATATTAATTGTATAATAATAATTATACAATTAGCTTTGGAATACATCTATAAAATAAGCATGTGAGTACGTTGTTCTCAAATTCTGTAATTATTTTAAAGAAAAATCAGTTAAATCACATTCCCATTGTTAAATGATAAATTCTCTTCTAATTCTAGAGAAGTAAATAAGAAACTAGGAAATCTTATTGGTGAATATCACCTTTTGTGTTATGTTCTAGATATTTCCTTAGAATGGGTATTTTATTAGTAGGTGTTCATTTGGCCTCTGATCTGCTTCTTGATTTTGAATTTTGTTTTCTTTTTTTTGTATTAATGTTTAGGTTTGGATTTTGGTTATGTAGCTTTCACTGTTTTTAATATGAAAATATGTGCTCTTGTGTTTGTCATTTTTCTGTTTTCAGCACTGCTGTGCTCTAAAATTTCACACTTCTTGTTATGTGTTAAATCCTCAACTCCTATGAGTAGGTTTCAGACCACTGTTCTTGATCCTTCATTTTGTTTTTTAATTCAATGAGACTTTTTGATGTGTGTATATGTGACATGCATGACAGTCTTACTGCTATGTCATCAGTTGTATGAAAGTTATGAACATAATCATTTTCCATTGCAAATAAGTAGAACAGTGGAGAAAGTATACAAAGCAGCTGCTTTCTTTTTTGACACTTACAATGCAGGGCCATGGTCTCTGTGAGAAGGGAAGCTCACCATGTGAGCCCCACCAACCCTGTGTCATGTGTGAGCCAGGGCGAGGGAGAGGGCAGATGACCTTTATAAGTGAAGGAGAGAAGTGGAAGTTTGAGAAGAGGAGTTAACTAAGGTTTGTGGGGTGGAGAACCTGAGAGGGACTTCTGAAATACGCAGCGAGATTCCTTTACAGTTGGTTGCTAAATACTGCCAGGTTGCAAGAAGGTGAAGCTCCAGGAGGTTGTGTGAAGAGCCTAAATGAGCACTGTAAAATAGAGTTCTCAGAGTTCTCACAGGGCTGGCAAATGTTCTAGTCCCCATCAGCCAGAATGATGACTCTTCAGGAATTATTGGGACAATCAGCAGAGACTCCCGGAGCCTCAGCAATGAGACACACTATCCCTATGCCTGCAGTAAAAATGATTCTAAACTCATCTAATGAAGTTTAAAAACAAGTCTTGAAAGGATTAAGTTGAGGTGTAAGTTAAAAGCCTGCCAGAATAAAGTGTGACTCTCTAGAGAATACAAAAAATCTGGCATTCAATATGAATAACTGTCAGTTTTTAACATTCAGTTAAAAGGTATTAGGCACAACATGCAAAAGACTAGGAAAATATGAGCAGAAGAAAAAAAAGTAGTGATGCAGAAGGGATCCAGGAAGGATAGAGGTAAAGAAATCAACAAATAAGAGTATTTAGGGAGTATTTAGCTTCAGTTTGCTGGAAGAGAGGAAAATATGAAAATACTGAAGTGATACAAAGGATCAAGTGGAATTCTAGAAATGAACAATAGAAAATCTGAAGCAAGAAACTGAGCAAAATTGAAAGCATATGAGACATTGCATAAGAAAAGCTGGTAAACTTGAGGATAGCAATTGAAATTATATAAAATGAGACACCAAGGGGGGGGAAAAGGGTTAAAAAATTATCAGGATCATAGTGATCTTTGGTGTAACATACTGCGGTTTAACATATGCATAAAAGGAGTATCACAAAAGGGGTGCAGACAGAAAATATTTAGAAGAAATAGTAGTTTAAAATTTAAAAATTATGAAAACACTTCAAGGAGTTCAGTAAATTCCAGACAAGAAAAACATGGAATACACATCATGATAAAATAAATAAAAACTGGGGCCATTCAGATAACTCAGAAGATTAAAGAGTCTGCTTAGGCAGATGCAGGGACCAGGGTTCGATGCTCGGTGTGCTGTGCTGGCCCCACGCTGGGATGCACTGAGATGGTGATTGAAACTGGGTGGGGTGGTGCGTGCCTGTAATCCCAGCGCTTGGGAGGCTGAACACAGGAGAATCACTGCAAGTCCCATCTGTGTAGTGAGACCCTGTAGACCCTGTACTGAATGAATGAATGAATGAATGAATGAATGAATGAATGAATGAATGAATGAAAAAGAATATTGCTTTTTGAAAGATAACAGACTGAAAACTGTCCAAGGCTGACCTGCGCTAAAGGAATGCTAAAGGAAGTTCTTTGTACAGAAGCCTAAGGATATCGTATGACAACGTAGACGAGAGATCCTTAACTTCGCACTACAGGCATTTAGGATTGGATAATTCTCTCGTGAGAGGCTCCCCCATGCATTGCAGAATATCTAGTAGTGTCAATCCAGAGCCTCTGCCCACTAAATGTCGGCAGCAACAAATCATATCCTCCTGTCCAAACTTTGATAACCAAAAAATTTCCCTCAATATTTCCAAATGTCTGATAGGGAACATGAAGTCTGTCATCATCCCCACCTTTGCATTTTCTTAATTGAAAATTGATATTCACAAAGAAATGGAAAAATGCCAAAAAATGACAGGGAAACAGAACCCCGAACCCTGAAGATAATGACAGCAACTTGACTTGCAAACTGAAGCTCAATGTCTTTTGTTTCTTTGTGATCAACCTGATATTTAAGTGCTATTTGCTAAATAATTTGTCTCTACAGAATTTTAAAATGTGAAATTATCCGTTTGTTGGGGGTTTTTTTGGGTTATTTTTTTTTTTTTTTTTTTTTTTGGTAATGTATTTGGTACAGGGTCTCACTACCCAGCTCAGACTTGCAGTGACCCTCCCATTGTCAGCCTCCCCAGTGCTGGAAGTACAGGCATGCACCACCATACCTGGACTCGGTGGCCAGCTCAGTGCACCTGGGGACTGGGATGGCGTGGCATGTGGTGCCAGGGATGGAACCCCATTCCCTGTCCTGGACTAAGCAGGCACTTAGTCTGCTGAGCTTTCTTGTCCATGCTTATCATAGACAATGTCTGGGTGCGGTGGCAGAGTGGTGCACGCCTGTCCTCTCAGCTGTTCAGGATGCTGAAGCCAGAGAATTAAAAGTTCCAGGTCAGCATGTGTAATTTAGGGTGCGGTTGTCTCAAAGTAAAACGTTGAGGGTTAATTACTCAGTGCTAAATTGCTTCTTTAGCTTGTGTGAAGACCTGGGTTCAATTCCCAGTAAAATAAATAAATTTTCATATATATATATTTCATTACATTACCAGCCCAGAGCAGTAATTGTTGGCAGTTTGGACTTTTAACCTTCATAATCTCTCTTCCTCTCCTGGTATTCTGAGTTACTTTTTAAAGAGATATATTCAGAAATGTCTCCCACCAGTTTTTTCATATCTGAGTCTGTCTATGTTGTTCCATAATATCGGCACAGGGAATATTTAATAAAAGCTTAATTGTCCAGTGACTAAACTATGATATAGGCTTCCAGCAATGAATAGTGTCTATGCTGACCAAGTTCTATAAACATCTCATGTACTTTAAAAATCTATACTGGCTAGAGAACACTCTAGAATTCTAGCTGTGTTCATTAATTTTTACTAAATTACAGATGGGCTTTTCAAATTGTGGCCTGACCCTTACCTGCAACAGAAGCAAAGGCAAATTCTCAGGCGTGTACTCTCTTCTTAGGCAGCTTTCTAGCTCCCTCTGCAGGACATCAGCCTGAATAACAAGGGGCTTCGGCTCTGCCACCTAAACCCAGAGAACTAGTTTTTAACATTCCAAATCAGGAACCGCAAAATTTCAAAAACCACAACATCAAATGTCTCAAAGAAACAGTGGTATGCTTCTATCCAGAAATAAGTTGAATGTTGCATTATTTTTTCTCACACACGTTGCCAATAAGTTGCCAAGTTAGGAAAATTGAATTTATTGTATTGAAATGGCATAGCCTCTTACTCACCTGTAAGATTTTCTTTAGAGCCAACTCCCTTTCTCTTCTAAAGTAAAAAATGTCCTTTGGTATTTGAATAGAACTGCAGAGAGATTTATACAATGAAAGCTGTAATTACAGAAGCTGTAGTAGAGCAGATGATAGCTTGGGCTTAATTGCTCATTTCTGAATAAGTATATTTTTCTACTGGGTCATTGGGGGCATAGAAAGGCCACACTCTTGCTTTGGTCAAGATCTTTCTTCTGGAGACATGACAGTGGCTAAACCTTTCCCTGGGCCAATTTCTCTTTCCTCCTTCCTCCACACAATCTTCCCTTCTCCGTTTGGCTTACTTCACTATCTCCTGCTTCTGAGAGCAGGCAGAGATGACCAGCCCTTTCTTTCTCCGCCCCCACCAGTGTTCCCGCTAGCATTACTGTCTCTGGCCAGTTCTGTGCTTGCCAAACCGTAGTCTCGCCTAGTTGACACATATAACTGGCATCTTGCAATGTCAACGAAATTGGTTATATTTTATGTTCTTATAGAATTATCTGCGAGTGAAGATCCTTTAAATATCAAGCAGGGAATACTCTTGGAGCTTTTGTAAACAAGATTTCTGTTTCAGGAAGATTATCGATCTTGAGGAAAAACACATATAGAACTGGCAGCTGAGGCGTCTTGTGGGCCCCTTTTCTAGCCTGTATGAGGGAGCTATTCTCAGCAGATGCTGACACCAGGAGCACAGAGAGGGGCCCTGTAAGGAGGTGGGGCCCGGGGCCAGAAAGGACAGAGCTCTGCCCACTTGGCTTAAAACACCCCAGAGGGGGCCACAGAGGTAACTCAGCAATCTAAGTGCCTGCCTAGGCAAGCACAAGGACCTGGGTTCGATCCCTGGTACCGCATGTTGTACCAGCCCCACTTGAGCCAGCCACCAAGACCCAGTATGGTGGCACACACCTGTAATTCCAGTGCTGGGGAGGCTGAAACAGCAGACTCACTCTGAGTCCAAATTGGGTAGTGAGACTCTGTATCAAATACATAAAATTAAAAAAATGAAACAAAATAAACAAATGAACAAAAACCCCAGAGAGCCAGGTCTATAATCCCAGGTTTTAGGGGCTGAAGCAGAAAGATCACATGATCAAGGCCAGCCTGGGTTAGATAGAAAGACCTCATCTCAAAAAACAAAAACAAACAAATAAACAAAAAAGATACACCATAGCTTGGCAGCCTTGGAAACGCCAGAGGACAGCAACATAGATGAAGATGTTACTTTCCTAGGATGGGATTCTGAAGACACTGACAAAGGAGCTAGAACAGGTCATTCCAGAGATATTATAATATTATTCCTAAAACTCTCTATTCCCACAGGTATGTTTTAAACTACACTATTAGGTTATGCACTTAGCAGCAAGTGATTTTATAAAAAGAACACTAGGCTGACACGTGAACCTAAGCGACTCATTTAGGTAGTTTGTGTCAAGTTTCTCCAGAGGAGTCAGGAATAATACCTTCCTTACTTCTCTGCTTGTATTTTGACTTTGACAAAAAAAAAAAAAAAGTTATGCAAGCTCTCAAAAGGTCTCAAGCTAAATATGGTGGCTCATACTTATAGTCCCAGCACTTGGGAGGCTGAGGCAGGAGGGTTACCATGAATTTGGGGCCAGCGTGGGTTACATAGTGAACACAGTGAGTTGAAGGCCAGCTTGAACTACATTGCTGACCCTGTCTCAAAAAAAAAAAAATCTCTGTGCTTACTGGCTGCAGCCTCATGACACACATTCATCTACTGGTTCAGTAAATTCCAGGGCTCATGGGAGTAAAACAAGGAAAAGAATGCAATAAAAGAAAGAAATACAGTGTTTCAATCAGATGGAAAATGAGAATGCCAAAGTGATTTTTCAGGAGTAAATATTTCCAAGTTTCTTGCATTCTAGAACTGGAAATCAGAAGGTGCTCAGACAGTGTTTGCTGAGATTAAGGCAGCCTCTTCCGTGTGGGTGTGGTGCTATGCAATTGGTGGCCCAGAAAAATATGGGCATCTGGGATTTCCCAGCGCTGTGCTCTAAGGGGGCCCTCAGAGTCCCTCTCACCACCACGAACAGTGAGAAGCTGTTTGCCTGACACGCTGATGTGTAGGCTGCAGAAACAGCAAAATGTGGTCTTAGCACCGCATCTTCCAGTTTTCAAAATGTTCAAGCCTTCTCTGTCCTCACATCCCTATGAGATGGGGTAGGTACATTTTTTTAACCTCAGTTTTCAAATAAACCAAAATGGAAAGACCTTTGCCGGTCGATCCCATGGCCTTTCTATCTCATCACAAAGTCTTTAATCTGCTCCAAATCCTCAGTCTCCTGAAAGATGTCATCAACTGCAAAGCCCTAGCTCTCCACGGAGACCTCTGCACTGTGGCCCTTTTCCATCCCTCCACAGTCTCTCCATTTACACTGCACTCACTCAACCCCAAGTGCTCTTGAGTTCTGTTTGAAAAACTGTGGCAGTAACAGAAACAAAGGGAAGATCCTGGAGCCAGGAGACCCCCCATATAGGGGCTGATTCTGGCTATCTGCTTCCTAAAGGAGCTTGATGGTCCATTGTTGGCAGCATTGACCCCCAAATCTCCCAACAGAACATCTTTTTGCAGAAATAATTATCATATATCTGGCATTATTTCAACCTCTTAAATGAAATCAATGTCAAATTCATTAAAAGATAATTAGATAAAATGAAATCTCTTTCTATTAGTTGTGATCTATGTAAATAAAAATTTTAGGAATTTTAAGATGATCGCATTTGTGAATACTTAAGAACATATTTTCACATAATACCTTTGTTCTTCTGGCAAGACATTGCTTCAATCTGCTTGACAATTCTAGAATATAAACCCATGGGGCAACAGCCAAGGTAGAAAAGGGCAGCTGGCCTGTGGCACACCATCCTCGATGCAGCAGATTTTGGAAGCTAAGCAGTGCCAGACCTGGCTGGAACTGCAGTTGTATAGCATTTCCTTCACCTTGGGTAACAGACCATGTAAAAAGAAGAGCGGGCCAGTGGAGACTTTGGGGTGAGAGTGGGAGGTGCAGCCCGAGGCCACACCATTTCATTGTACTATTAACCTGTACACTCGATGAGCAGCTCCCTGAAGAAGGTCCTGTTCTTCTATCTCAGACCTCAGCTCACTCAGCCGTGCAGCCAGTTCTTTCTCCAGCAGCTGGGTCCTTTCTGTGGAAGTGACCTTATAAACTTCATCCATGGTTGTCTTCCTGTAGCCCTGAGAAGGAAGAGCACAAAGCTTATGGCTGACTCCTTTGGTGGCCCCCACGTCCCTTACACAGTATGTGAGATTTTATTCTACTCCAAGAAATCACACAAACTCTATGGGAATGTGTGGGGGACCACCTGAGCAGCTCTCCTTGAAAGAAGAGCAATTGTCTCCATTTTGGCTGAGCCTGACCCTATTTCCTTGTGTTGATATGTACAGAGCTGGCTGGGACTTCTCTTTATCCTTTCGATTGACCTTAAGCAATGTATATTGGTGTAGCCAAGGTGCTGGTGGTAATTTATGAAGATGGCATGCGTGTTCCCCTGATAACCCACACCTGCTGTATCTAATATGAGCCAGGTTGGGATGGGACAAAGGGCCAGTGCTCCATGCTGTCAGTTGATATCGAGCTGCGTGACAGAGGCTATGACTTCCTGGAGCTTGAAAGATTATACATCAGAGCAGAAACACCAGACCCTTGAAATACTATTGAGATAGATACTATCTCAATAGCATAATGCAAATTACTCTCTCTGCATATGACAGAGGTAAATTCTGGCCACCCACCTAGCCCAGCTCACAGTACTCACCTACTTCCCACAATTCTCTTCCTCAAGCCACTCCTCCTTCTTGGCTGAATAAAACCCAAGTGTGGCCCTGGGTCACTCTCTTTGTTCTAGAAAGCCATCTTCATGGCTGGACTTAGGGCCCCTTGGATCCCCATAATTATAAATGTTTTAGTGTCTTTACTTTCACCATGGATTGCACTGGGAGTGGTAGATTGGAATTAACTTGGTGGGATTCCAATAATGTATGTTTGGGCTTATAAGTATTGATTTCTTGGATCAAGACGAGAACCCAGAGGAATGTACACTTTTACAATTTCAAGAAACAGGCTAGATTTTGTCACTTGTGATTTAATTATCAGATAATAAACCGTTCAGAAAAAGTAGTTTAGAATTTCCATTGGCCATGGCTTTGTTTGGCTCTGCTCCCCTTCAAAAATGTTGCTTCTTCGCTTTGAGTGTATTCTACTAAGTGAGAATGCATCCCCTGGCCATCTCTGCACCTTCACAAGGACTACGGGTTCCACCCTAACTGCAGCAAGGAGCAGTTAGCGCTGACTCCTACCATCACTTTAGCTGGAACAAATCTCTGTATAGCAAGAGTATTTCTCCACAAGCTTTGTTGAAGATGTGAACTTCCAGTGCATGGGTTTTAATGGAGAATGAAGAGCTATTCAATATGAATATAACATACACACTTAGGTTTAGAACAAAGTTACAATTATTCATTAGAATGTGTTTTCTTCATCAACCAATAGCAAATGTTAGAGGGGCTATGGGGGAAAAGGAAACTTCTCCATTGTTGGTGGAAGTGCAGATTGTTTCAGCCACTGTGGAAATCAGTGTGGAGATTCCTCAGAAAAACTAGGCTTAGAGGTCTCATTCAACCCAATTATTGTCCTTCTGGGTATCTTCCCAAAATTAGAAAACATCCTACCACAGTGACATATGTTTATGCTGTTTATAGCAGCACAATTTGTAATAGCTAGATCTTGGAAAAAACCCAAATGCTCATTAGCTGAGGAATGGATTGAAAAAAAAAAAAAAAAAAAAGATGTGGTATTTTTATACAGTGGAGCATTACTCAGACATAAAGAAGGATGCATTTAAGACTTTTACAGGTAAATGGATGCAACTTGAGACATACTCATAAGTGAAATAAATAAGACTCACATGTGTAAACATTGTATTGTCTCCCTAGTGTGAGAAGCTGAAACAGTAAATGAAGTCTAAAATGTGTACAATGGATATTTGGAAGTGAGAAGGAACTGTTCAAAAGAAAAAAGCAACTAGACTGGGAGAAAGGGAAAAGGAGAAAATGCAAGCCAGTTATACTACTAGTGCCTCGAGAATATGTTATGCTCATATATTATTCTGAGTAACTATTTTAAAGATAACAATATACAACCTATTAACTATTGTTATTCTTTTTTTTTTTTTTTTTTGCAGGACCAGGGATTGAACTAAGGCCCTTGTGCTTGCCAGGCAAGTGCTTATTCCACTGAGCCATCTCCCCAGCCCTTAATTATTGTTATTCTCCTATTATTAATTTTTGTGGTATTATTTTTTGTTATAAAACTTTGTTTTACTTTATTCCACAAAATAAAAAGAATAGAATGTGTTTCCTTCATTTTGACTGTTTACATTTGATGTGCTGATTTTACCATGAAATAAAAACAATTGTCAGTCTCTAATGTAACCTATCTGGTTCATAACCAGTCAAATTCAACATAATGCTTGTTACGTATTTGGCATCCGTATTCTAATTAACAATATAGATTAACAGCCTAGCTCAAAAGTCCTGGGATCCTTGGATTACACGGGATTCAGTAGGCAAGGTATTTCTGCTACCTGCTCCTGTCCTGGACGTGTCCCGGGAACGTTGTAGGCAGCTGAGTTAGCTAGAGATATTATAGGCAGTCAGACAGGGTCAGGCTCTCGAAAGTGATAATACAGGAAGGAGACAAGATATCTTGCAACTCAGGGAGGGAGAGACTCCTGCTGTGAACCAGACCTAAAGGCCAAACAAATGCTAAAGGAGTAGCACCTGGGATTGATATTCTAAATAGGCAGCAATCACCTGAAAAGACCCAAGTGAGTCAAGAGCCCAGCCCCCAAGGAGAAGAGACCCTGTCCCGTATTCATGCCCGTTTACTACGTGACTCACTTCCCCATTTGGTCCTGGGCCTAATCAGCTTTACCTGACCAATGGTGCTTGCAGTCCCACAATGTTTGTAGAAAGAATAAATGGGCTTCCAGAGGAAATTTCTATAATATGTCTACAGCTAAATTATTTGCTGAAATAATACCAGATTAATGAGAGAAAATGAAGTATCTCTACAAAAGATGAAAATCTAGAAGAGTCATAGGACGATAGTGTTGTCCGACCCCACATCCACCTGAGACCCTTTCTTCTCTGCCTTATCCCCACATGGTTTTACACTATAAAAGTTCCTAAAAGAGACAGCTTCCCTGGGCAACCCGCTCAGGTCTGCCTCTGTCCCTCTCTGACAGAAGCTTTTCTTTCCAATAAAGTTTTACCCTCAACCTCTGTTAGTTCCTAAAATTTATTCTTTGGTTTTAGAGAACACAAACTCATCCAGGTCAGGTTGGGAGTTTTACTTCCCTGTATCAACATCATTTGTGGAGAGACTTAAAATAGTTAAACCCATTTCCTATGACTCTTCTAGATTTTCATCTTTTGCAGAGATACTTCATTTTCTCTTGGTAATCTGGTATTATTTCAGCAAATAATTTAGCTGTAGACATATTTGGTATAGAAATTTCCTCTGGGAGCCCATTCTTTCTACAAACATTAAAAATGGAAACGAGCATCCAGTCCTGTCTAGAGTGAGTCTGCTGAGTAATAAATCTGCCCTGTTTGGCACACTGCTGGAGCTAAAGAAGATGCACTGTTAGTGTTCTTAGCAAAAGCCAAGTGTTGTGGTGAAAAACATTTGTCATTTGGCAGAGTCCTTTCAAGTAGGGCAAATAGCTGAACAGCTGCTGGAGCAGCCGCATTCCAGCAGGCAGGCCCTGAGGGGGGCAGCAACAGGCTGGCTGGCTCCTGTCCCAGGGAGGCTTGTGCCTGCGCCCCCCACCCCCCTTGGCCACTTCCAGCACTTTACAGCTTAGCAAGGCAAACGTTTAATCCTGGACTGTTCACTTTGCCACCCTGTCAGGTGTGACATTCAGAAAACGAACATAAAGCTAGGCTGGTGGCTGACAACTGTCCATGGAATGGACCTGACCCAGAAGAGTCCTCGGGGTCTGAGTCCCGCCCCCCCAATCTAGCTCTAAGGAGTCAAACCGCTGTCCAGCTGGGGGTGGGGAAGGGCGGTTTGCAGTTACTCAGCGCTCACTGTGGGTCAGGAAGTCACTGAGACCTCAGTCTCAGAAAAGAGATTCTCAAGAATATTGCCAGTAGAGTTTTACATAATAAATACATTTAATTAACTATCGATTATAAAAATTCTTTTTTATTTATTTATTTATTTTTGTCTTTTTGAGACAGGGTCCCACTATGCAGTTCAGGCTGGCCTTCAGCTTACTTTGTAGCTCAGGCTGGTCTTGAACTCACAACAATCCTCCTCTCTCAGCCTCCCAAGTGCTGGGATTACAGGCGTGTGCCCCCACGCCCGGCCTTAAAAGTGCTTTTTTTTTAAAAAGAAGTGCTAATACCAGGTGTGCCCAGCCCATGGCCTTCGGACTTACATGAAGCCTAGAGCTGGCCTTACAGGATGGTGTTAACGGTGATTTAGCTGTTCTCTTCGTGACTTGATTGTGGGGTTCCAGGGCACACACTGGTCAGCAAGACGGACTGCTGTGTAGGGGAGGGCGCAGCACAGCGCTACCTGCCTCAGTACCCGCCACACGCAGCTCATGCTGCCTTCGTTTTTAAATGTTATAATCAAATACATATGTTAAAGGATGTTTTGTTACTTATATACCTTAACCACATTATATATTTTATATGTAGTCCAGCCACAAAATTTTTCTTCACTCAGTGCAGCCCGGACACACCAGAAGGTTAGATATTCATGGTTTTAACTCTGACAAAGACACTAAGATGAACTTGAACAGGGTTTGCAAGAGGGCTGGGGTCATAGCTCAGCGGCACATTGCCTGTCTGGCAAGGGTGAGGTCTTGAGTTTGTTTCCTAGTCCAAAAAAAGAAAAAATTGTGAGAATTTAATGGGTGGCTTTTGTGTGATTAGATAGGAGGTACAACTAGGTATTTTTTAGGAGAGCAACAGAATAATTTAACATTCTGCTAGGAAATGCATAAGATATATTAAAATTTTCAAGCTAACTATACTTCCTAAAAGAATAGAGCACAATCTAGAGTTTCCAAAACAAGTGAAGTATAGGATAGACATTTAAGTCTAATAAAAGGAAGGAATATAGGAACATATAGGAAACAAAAAGAAATATGGTAAAAATAAGTTCAAATATATCAGTGATTTTAATAAATATAAATGGGCTAAATCTATCTATTAAAAGATAGAGATTCAAGAGTTTTTAAGGCCCCTAAAATTTGGTGGCACACACCAAGTGTAATCCCAGTACTCAGGAGGCTAAGGAAGGAGGATCACTGAGAGGCCATAGTGAGTTCAAGCCCAACCTGAACTATATAGTGATGTATGATCTCAAAACAACAACAAAAAGAAATTGGTAGGGGCCTGGGAGATGGTTCAATGGGATAAGCACTTCCCTGGCAAGTGCAAGGGCCTGAGTTCAATCCTCAGTTCTACAAAAAAAAAAAAAGAAAGAAAGAAATTGGTGTTGCCATATGTACCAACACAAAAAATGATCTTTACTCTAGCAAATGCTAGAATTAATACTGATAAACACCCTGGCCCCACGTCTTTGTGGGGGCAATTCAACTCTTCATGTGAGGCAAACATGGTAACCATTATACTACAGGAACAATCCTCTTCATGACATGAACAGATAAATACAAAATACTCTATAAATTCTCTGATCTATGACACTTTTATGTAGGATCTTCTTGGTCATCAAATCTTCTTCTATTCTTTTAAATGATTTTTTCTATTTTTACATAACTTATAGTTGGCCAACTTAACAAAAAGGCAAAATCTCAGTGGCTAAGGGAACAAGATGTTCTAAGTCTCTCTAATGTAATGGTCCTATTATAATGGTGTTAACCTAAATGGACGAGGGGAATAAAGAGGCTGTGCTGCTTGTGGCCATTTGAATACTGGATTGGTTCATCTTTTCTGTCAGCCTTAATGGCGTGAGAGACACCAAGAGACTCAGGGTGTCTGTGCGGGGTTGTCTGCGCGGGCATGACCTTGGGGCCAGAGCTGTCCCGGGGCCCTGCCTCTGCTCTTGCCCTGCTCCCAGCAGCTGGATGCTATGACTGAGCAGCTTTTTCCTGCTGCATTCTTCTACTTCGTTGTTTTTGCCTTTGGGACAGCCACCCATGCAGTGCAACCTCTACAATCCTGAGGCAAAGTAACCCTTTCTCCTTTAAGTTCCATATGTTCAATATTTCATTATAGTGACAGAAAATCAATAATAGGACCCAGGTGCCTTCCACATTGACTCCCTCACCCCCAGGACCTGTTCAGACAAAGGCATTAATGTTTCTCTGCCGTGTAGAATATGACATTAAGAGGGCACCCAGAAGGCATTATGTGTATTTGTTGAATTAAGTAACCTGTATCTACTGCTAGTTGTGAGAATTTTTCTTTCTTTTCCCTGAAAAGATTGTTTCTAAATTTATTTTTTATTAGTACATATTTACATGAATAAATTTATCATAGTAAGTTTGTATAGGAACATAGCACATCTTAATTCTCTTTTTTGTATCTTGCCCTTTCTATCCCTCCTAGCTCCTTCTAAATCTTGTTCACTTTTCCTATTTTGCAAGTGCTCTATTTCCATTTTAAAAATTCTTTTATTTTATTCCTTTTCTCTCCTCTCCCTCCATTTCTCCTCCCACCCCATCCACTTGAAAAAGATATCCTTACTTCCTATGATCTGTAATTTATTTTGATTTTTATATTTGGGGGGTGTTCTCATATAAGAGAAACAATGCAATATTTAAGCTCTTGCGTCTAATTTATTTCACTTAATATTATGTCCTCAAAGTGCATCCATTTAGCTATGAAGTCTAAAGTTTGTCTTTCTGCCACCAGCACCCGGCAACCTCGACTGCACGCCCGTTAGCCCCTACAGATGATTCTCCCATTATGGAGGACATGAACAAGTATAGCAATGCAGAAGACTCCAAGATCAACACAAGCAAGAACCAACAGGGCGATAATAAAATGTTTATTGGAAGCTTGAGCTGGGACACAAGCAAGAAAGATCTGACTGAGTACTTGTCTGCTTTAAAAACAGACCTGGTCACTGGAAGACTGAGAGGATTTGGATTTGTGCTTTTCAAAGGTGCTGCTAGCATTGATAAGGTTTTGGAGCTAAAAGAATACAAACTGGATATCAAGTTGACGGACCCCCCCAAAAAGCCAAGCTCTAAAAGGGAACACTCTAAAAAGATGTTTATGGGTAGGTTGAGTCCAGATACCTCTGAAAAACAAATTCGATATTTTGGAGCTTTTGTAGATTGAAAATGGTGAATTTCAAGGCCGACCAGACAGCTCAGTAGATTAAAGTGCCTGCTTAGGCAGATGCAGGGACCAGGGTTCAATCCCTGGTGGGCCATGCCAACCCCACCCCCGGGCAGCACTGAGACGGCAATTGAGACTGGGTATGGTGGCAAGTGCCTGTAATCTCAGCACTTGGGAGGCTGAAAACAGGAGGATCACTATGAATCTGATCTTTGTAGCGAGACTCTGTACATGTTGTACTAAATACATTCAAAAAACAGGAAAAAAAGAAAATAGTGAATTTCCCATGGATTAAAAAAATAAAAGGCAAGGATTTTGTTTCATCATATACACAGCTGAAGAGCCAGCCAAGAAATTGTTAGAAAGCAGACACCATCAAATTGGCTCGAAACTTGAAATCAAAGTTGCCCAACCCAAAGGGGTGTATCAGCAGCAACATAGAGGAGGAAGGAGCCCTGCAGCTGGCAGACGAGGTGGTACCGGGGCTGTGGCTGAGGTCAGCAAGGACCTTACCGCACAAGGCATCTTGAGGAGGGGGCAATCGCCAAAATAGTTATCAGCCATCCTAGAGAGGAAGACGTGAGAAACAGGAGATGCTGAAGGCATCTTCCAGGCCCACCCTGGAGTTTGGTCTTCTGTTGCTCTAATGATTATTTTGTAAAAGACTTTCTAGTGTACAAGGCCTGTCCAACTGTATATAGCTGCCAGCTTCTTTTCTTTTTTATTTTATACTTTGTTATGTGTAATGACTGTGGATTTGTGTTTATGCAAATTTTACTTGTATGATTTTTCATGTTAAACCCCAAATAAATGTACCCTTATGTGATTATTAAAAATAACAAAATTTGTCTTTCTGTATAGCAGAGTAGTATTTTATTGTGTATAAATACCACGCTTTCTTCGTCCCTTCATTCATAGATGGGCATATGGACCATCCAAGGCTTATTTATTATTATTATTATT
>PVKA01009208.1:49167-69620 GCA_004027165.1 Ctenomys sociabilis | reverse complement strand
AGACAAGGCAGCAGGAGCAGAGGCGTCACTGGAGCAAGAACCCCAGCAGGGACTTTGCCACCGCTGCTCTGGGCTCTGAGCTCTGTGGCCACATTGGGGCAGGGCCTGCAGGCTGAGCACTGGGCTGTCCTTAGGCCCCAGCCTGCTCCTGGTGTTTTCTTCTGTCCTGGGCAGGCCAGGGAAGCAGGGAAGCTGCCCCCCTTCTCCTGCTGGCGCTGCCCATGGGGGCTCTCCCAGCCCTGGCTCAGGCGCTGGGCTGCTGCTTGAGTGCAGACAGAAACTATCTGCCTGGTACCACCTGCAAAAGAGAGCTTTAAAATTCAGGCTGTCACTCACCAAGGGTGACATCGTTTTGGGGAGTGTTGAGAGCACTTGAGAAACTGAAAAGCATGGAGCAGCTCATGTGCTCAGGCTGCGGGCCTGGTGAGGAGCGTGCGGTCCGGGGACACTTGGGGTCGGGCGGCAGCGCCTCACCCCTGTTCTGGGCCGTGGGGCGGGCCATCCGCCTGGCGTCCAGCCGGCCTGGATTTGCTCATCAGTGTCTCGGTGCCCAGCTGGTCCTGATGCTCCGTGCCACACCAAGGACGCAGCCAGGCTAAGGCTTCAGCGTTGAAATTCGAGTGCTTTGTCCCCGTTCTTGGGAGAAGCCGGGGGCAGTAGAGCTACTGCTCCTCACCCCTGCAGCGAGGCAGAGGTGGCTCAGCTGGCCCTCTGAGTGTACCGTCTCACCCCTTTCCTGGTCGCTGCCGGCTGGCTCCTGCCCAGGAGGTCGTCTGGCCCCCTTATTCTCGCTATTCACCTTTCCACTCGTGAACCTGAAGCAAAAGCATGCTCCTGAGTCACAGTATCCACTGCTTTATTTTCGGCCGATGGCACGTCCTTTTCTTCCAATAATGCCGTAAACCCAGTGGCTTCTGCGGCACGGGCCCCCGCGGGCCCAGCCCCTCCAGCCTGGACGGGAAGTGTTTCTGCTGCTCCCAGGCTCTTGGATTCCAGCCCCCAAGATTTCCACTCCTTCCCCAGAGCCAGAGCAGGGCTAAGGTGTCTCAGCTGCTCTGGCTGACGCCACAGCTCTTTCCACAGGACCCAGAGAGCTGCCCTGTGTGTGTCTGCTGTGATTTCCCCATTTTTTAAAAGGGAAATCAGCTATTCTGTGCGTCACGCTGTGTTTTTGTGACCGATGGTAACACCCTGGGAAGCAGCTCCTGAAGTGGCGTGGTTTACGTCAATGCCTTATAAAACCAAACGTTTTGATTGTTCTCCCGAAAGGCCTGTTTGAGGGGAGGACGTGTCCAGGTGCCTCCCAGACCAGGACTCACTTCACGCTTCACGGGTGCAGCTGTGGGTGGCGACAGATTAGCACTTGAGGACTCTAACAAGCCACACAGCGAAGGCCTCCCCACAGTCCACCGGTGTCTGCTCAGAGGTCCCTGGCTGGGGTCCTCTCCCTGGGAAGGTGTGGGGACAGAGGCTGGGGCTCAGGACAGTGAGCTGCTTCCCGATGTCAGGGCCAGCACAGGCTGGGGTTGATTTATTTGCTCAGCCGCCATCAGCCGCTTCCGAGCTGCCAGCCTTGTACTCCAGTGAAACTGCAGGAGGAAGACACCAGCTGGGAATCTCAGGGCCCCTGCCTTCCACAGCAGAACTCCCAGCGCCAGCCCAAAGCCAAGCACTGTCACGGGCGCGCAGAGCCTTATAAGTGATGCCCCAAGACATGCACGGGGGTGCTGTGGCCGACAGCACCATCCAGGGTGCCGGGGCTGGGCTGGGCGCTGGGTCTGGAGGAAGTGAGTCTGACCGCGGTGGCAGTCAGCGGGCGTGCAGACGTCATCCTGTGGGGTTTGGACGAGGACGGGACTACGCAGGGCTCTTGCCTTGTGTCTCACGTATGCGCTGCCCTTCTGAGCCCTCTCTGGGTCTCTCCTGGCTGCAGGTTCTCACGCTGGTCCTCGTGGGCAGTGATTCCCAGCTGTGTTGCTCCTAGCAGTGGCTCCCTGTCACCCCAGGGTGAGGCACGTGGGGTGGGTTGCACGCTGGGTGAGCCTGCAGGTGTGCAGGCGGGACCCTGGACAGGGAGGCGCGAGGCCTGAGCTGCAGTGTGGGCAGGAGCCTATTGCTGCCCCCTATTGCAGGAAATTGGCCTCGCCCTGAGCCACGGCAAGGGCAGCGCTAGCCACGTGGATTGCTGACCTCTTTCTGCTGGCTGATCTCTCGCTGCTTCCTGCTCTTGGTTCCACGGTTCTGTGGCTCTTGCCTGTGTCTGCCAGCAGCCCAGCCCAGAGGCTCGGTGCCATGGTTGGCCATACAACCCTGCCTGTGATGTTCACTGAAAGAGCAAGCAGCTCTAGAAACCTCCCAGCTGTGCTTATAGCAGGCTGAGCAAGCAGGAAAACAGGGCAGAACAGATCCCCGAGCTAAGGAGACAAGGAAGTCCACAGGGGAGACCCGCTGCCACCCAGCGGGCTGTCTGTGGGCTCCACCTTCACACCCCCTGCAGGGGATGCACCCTGGCTATTGTTATTAAATTAAGCATTTCTTCAGATCACTGAAGATTCACACATAGCTGCAAGGAGCTGCAGTGGGAGCTCAGGCCTGCCCTTACCTTAGTTTCCCCGATGGTAACGTCTTGCAACACTGCAGCGTAATATCTCCATCAGTATGGCGTTAATACAAAGCATAATAAGTACGGTTAATGCTTTGAAAAAGCGTCACAGTAAAAGGCATGTTGTCATCGAGCACCCGCAAAGTACTCCGTGGCACAGATGTGCTCAGCTCCCTGCGTGAGCTGCTTTCTGAAGCAGCTCTGGAAGTGCTTTTGTGAGTGTCTAGTTCTGCTGACCTGGCCGCCTCGGTGTCCTGAATGGCTCAGCATGCTTCCCTTTCTTTCCAAGCCACATGCAGCTGTGGCCTGACGTGGGTGTGGCACAGGGGACAGTGCCTGGGGACCCAGTGCTTTCACTGCTGAAGGCCCTGGAGGCCCTGGTGCCAGTCATCTCTTCCTGTCCACAGGACGGGGTGAGTGGCGGGCATGGAGCCTGGCACAGCCCAGCCTGCCTGTCCGGAGAGCGCTTGGGTGGGGTGCGGGTGAAGGAGAAGCCCATGCCAGGTGGCTGCCCCTCTGGGCTGGAGGGCAGGGGCTTCAAAAGTGAGAGCAATGGCATGCAGGGGCGGGGCAGGTGCCAGTGCCTTGGAGTGGAGCTAGAGGGGCCCTGCTGAGCAGCTGTGGGAAGGAGCCAGGCTCCTGGTGGTGCGCACCTCTCTCCAGGGCCTCCTGCTCCTCACTGGGCCCTAGTCCCTGCAGCCATGGCCTTCAGGACCAAGAACACTGCCACTGATCCCCTGGTGTCCACCAGTCTGGCCTCCAGTTCCCTGAGCATGGAGGGTGGTGTCTTCCTGCCTCTTCTGTGGCCCCCAGCAGTCAGGAGGGGAAAAGTAGGTGCCGAAGTAGGCTCTGCTAGCTCCTGCTCGGGAGTGGTGGAGCACGGCTGAGTGCTGTAAGGAGTCTGGGCACAGGAAGCCACTCTAGCAGGCAGGGCACTGGCTGGGAGGTGCCCTGGGTGGCTGGTGGAACCTGGTTTAACCTGCAGGACCCTGGACTCCTGGTGTCTGTGTGGCCTCAGGCTGGGGACTCCTTTGGCTGCCAGCAGGGGTGATGAGCAAGGGACTTGGAGGGGAAGGAAAGGCGCACTTGAGGGGAAATGACGTCAGACCAGCAAAGGAGGAGCAGGGCACAGGAGGGGCTGTGGCCTCACTCGAATGTCAAAGCAGCGGCTGGCGGTCTGGGCTGGGAGGCAGCCCTGACAGGTGGCAGTCACAGGGCTACAAGATCGATGGCCCGCCCAGAGAAAGCCTGGGGAGGGCCGGCAAAGCCACGTGCATGGGCCAGGACCACCAAGGAGCTGTGTGCCTCTGAGCACAGGTGTGCATGTGTGTGTGTGTGCAGAGCTGGCAGGAGGAAGGAAGCCATAAATAGCATGCTGCACACAGGGCTGGAGCCGCTCCTGGACACGAGGGCAGGCTTTCTCCTACTTGGGGGTGAGATTCTCCATTTATTTGCTGCAGTGTGAGTCAGAGACGCAGGGAGACACCAGGGGACTCTCGGGCAGCTGCAGAGGTGAGGAGGAGCTGCAGGCCCTCCCCGCGGGGCTCCTGAACAGGGCCTCCTCCCCCAGCAGCACCAAGGTGCTGAGCCTCGGGTTGGCTGCACTGGGCTTCGGGAGAGAAAGCAGGCCCTGGAATCTCCTGAGTGCGGGCAGAAGGCTGGCAGGACTCGCTTCTGTCAGAGCAAGAGTAATGAGCTGGGGGAAAAGCCGAGACTCTGCCCAAGTGAAGAACAGAGGACAGCCACTCTTCCGCTGTGCCCCGGACCTGAGGCTGTACACGGGGCCTTTGTGCACAGCTACGCTCCTAAGCCCTTCTTTAATTAGTAATTTTTGTACTGAACTGCCCGGGCTGGGCTCAGACTCACGATCCTCCTGCCTCAGCCTCCAGAGTGCTGGGATTTGAGGTGGAAGCCTGGCTCCAGCGCTGCCTCTCCGGCAGGTCACTCGGTGCCATCTCGATCATGCGCTTCCCAGCGTCCCGCCTTTGCTTCAGCTGTGGGAAGGCCTGTGTGCCAGCGTCTCTGTCACAGGACCCCACAGGCGTGAGGCCAGAGCTTGGTGTCCTGCTTCGCTCACCATTCATTTATCCCATTGCTGGATTTTATTCATTTTCTACAACTGGGCCCGACACAGTCAGTTGAGCCCTTATAAGACACTGGGATCTCCCCATAGGTGGATTTGAAATCTGTGGTCGCTGAAACCCTGGCTTTGGAGACAGAAGTGGCCCAAGGATAAGAACTATGGGTGGAGCCTAGAGTCTCCAAAGAAGCAGGGCCAAGCGAGGCCTCCCGCCACAGGAGCTGTGTTTCCCCAAGAACTCCTGTGAGCTGGGCTGGCTCTCCAGCGCCAGTGTGCGCTGCTGGGCAGGCACCACTCCAGGCTCGGGGCCGCCAGCCCAGCCGCCGCAACCAGCACAGCTCTGAGCCGGCCAGGGG
Source organism: Ctenomys sociabilis (assembly GCA_004027165.1). Taxonomy (NCBI): domain Eukaryota; kingdom Metazoa; phylum Chordata; class Mammalia; order Rodentia; family Ctenomyidae; genus Ctenomys; species Ctenomys sociabilis. The sequence continues at coordinate 64,582 of PVKA01009208.1, read as the reverse complement.
CTCCATCTGCAGCCAGTGGGCCGGAGGAACTTCGCTCCCTCGTAATATGAAGCAAATTCAGCCCAGCAAGCTTCTTTGAAGGAGAAAGAAAAATTCAACACCCAGAGCCGGGTGGGCATATCACTGAAGAGCCGGGCACACCTGTGCCAGCACCTGCTCTTCCTCAGTCGTCAGGCTTTGCCTCAGCTATGATAACTTGCCCAGCACTGAGCTTTATAATTTTATTTTAACCTTGGACAAGTAAAAATGCCTCTTCATTGTTATTTTAATTTGTAGTGCTTTGGCTTCCAGAGAGAAACACCCTCCTCACAGGGTTCTTGGCATGGAATCCACTGTGTGTGGTGTGATTTCCCAGTTCCTGGGTGTTTGAATTTTCTGTTTAACTTTCAAAGCTAATTTCTGTATTTCTCGAGAACCCTCAACACGTTAGGTGCTATATCAACGTTTGTCCGGTGAATGCCTGAATTAATGAATACTGAGTGCGTAAATGCTCGTTCCAGGTCCAAGAGCAGGCAGGACTCTTGCTGCTGGGGAATTCAGTATCTCGGTGCCAGGGCAGTCCTGCAGGGTGCCGGACAGAGAGCCAACCCAGAAGAGCAGAGGCCACCAACAGCCCTGCCATCTTGGCCACGCCCTCCAGGGTGGCCTTGCGAGAGAGGTAGTGACGAACGGACAAAGAGCTGGATATGTGGGGGGGGGACGGGGGACCCCGTGCAGGGTGGTGGCTGCTGGCGCCCTGTGTGCGGTGACTGGCAGAGGATCAGTGCGGGCAGCGGCTTCAGTCCTTGGCTTCCAGTCTTCAGCGATGAAGGCTCGGTCCACACTTGCGGTGGCCGAGGGAGCTCGCTGGTTCTGAAAAAGTTTATTGTTTTAGGTGCTCTTATTAGGGAGTAACACAGTTTTTATTTATCAAAGCCTGAAGAGTTCAGAAGTGCTGTCTCCCGCGGAAGCACACGAGGTAGGGGTGCGGCTCAGGGCAGGCGCCCGCTTCCCAGGCACAAGGCCCCCGGCTGGACCCTGAGCACTCGATGCTTTTGTACAAGGGAGATGGTGAAGGGAGGGGAAAGCGATGGAAGGAGAAAGGGCCGAGCCGAGGCGCGTCGCGCACGCAAACGGGCTTCCTGCGGCTAATGCGATCATCGATGTAACTGCCTTGTGCCAAACAAGTTAATTAAACGAAAAATACTCCATTTCATTTTTCTCAGATAATGAACTTTTTTTTCTTTGGCACTAAGGATCAAACCCAGGACCTTGTGCTTGCCAGGCAGGTGCTTATGCTGCTGAGCTATGCCCCTGGCTAAACTTTGATTCATACACAAAATATTGAAAGGAAAAGTGGATCAAGTTAAACATACAGTACAATGTGTTTTATTTTCACTTAACAGAATATTTTGGGTGTATTTCCTTAGACACAGATTTCAGAAAACTGAGAGCTACAGATCCCATGAATATTTGTGATTTAACTTTGGGGTGAAATATGGTCCCTAATATTCCATGTTCATTTCCAAAGGCCTGGGGGTTCCTCCTAGGCACCAGAGCAAAGCTCTCAAAAGAAAGTAACCCCCATACTGTTGTCAAGTTTTTCTGGCATTGCACTCACCTTACGGCGCCGCGATGCCTCTTGTGCACTGGCTTCTCAGTGCCGAGCGTGCAGGCTCGGGAGCTTCAGGTCTGTGACTCGCCACCTCCGTGCTGGGGGCTGATTAGTCCTACTAAGTGGCAGTGCAGGTGCAGATCCCAGCCTGCCCTTCTTGGCTACCTCGTTAGGCCTGGCCAGAGCGCGCCAGGCCCCTGGGACTCTGTTGTGATTAGCTGCACTCTACTAGGCTGGTCATCGTGGTCTCTGTCCTCCTCTGCCAGGGCTGGAGGGGCTCAGTCCCTTCAGGATGTGCACCAGCCCCAGTGGGCAGCCCGTGTGACTTTAGATCACCTCTGCATGACTGGCAGGCACCCAACGTGCCTTGCGCTGGCTGCTCCCCCAGCCCTAGGGGTTCTCAGGGTGCAGGGTGTGTACAACACAGTGGATACGAGGCATGGAGACTGCACCTTTCCAGCAAATACCAGCCGTCATTGTATGTCAGTTTAGTTCTAAAGTTGGGGTTTGGTGAAGCTCTTCTTTGGGGAGGTGAAGTGGGCCGGGTGTAGGTCCAGGTGCATGGGCAGCTCACTCGGCAGCCACTGGAGAAGCTAATGTACACTGCTATTTCACATGTCTGTGACAGAGACTTGGGTTCCCAAGGACAGCAGGGATCCTGAACCAAACATCTGGGCCCAGGAATTGTGGCCAGCGCAGCATAGCGGCCTGTGCCCTCTGAGAAGCTGGGATGTAGAAGTGGTCCCGGGCAGGCATGGGATAGGTGGAACCTTGGGCCGGTGAGGCAAGTCTGATCCCAGGCAAGGGGAGTGGGTGGGGGCGTGGGAGGAGCCTCGGAGTCCTGGCTCCTGGGGTGGGCAAGGGTGCCCAGGCAAGTGTGCCCATCATGAGAGTAGCAGGGCAGGAATGTTTCAGCTTTGGCTTCTGTCCCTGGCGGGGTGCGGCTTGAGGCTCTGCCAGTTCTGTCTGCCTGATCTCCTTTGGTAGGTTGTTTTGAAAGGAGGTCGAAGCGTCTCCTGGAGGGACTTGGCCGCCATCATGCTAGGCAGAAATGACTGTTAGCACCCCTGCCTGTCATGGTGGAGGGCTCCTGGCTTGGCCAGGGGTGGCCCGAGCTGTTCTCCAATGACGGAGAACTCAAGAACCTTTGTGGAACCGACATACCACAGGGGCATGAGAGGCTAGGGACTGGCGGGTGCCCTGTCCACATAGGTCGACAGCTGGATGGACCTGTGGGTGCGGAATGCACCCCAGTAATCCCAAACCATTCCTGACCACACCCCAGGGCCCCACTGCACCTCTTGTCCCTCCGCCGGCCTCAGGTCACCCTCTGTCCTGGCCCCTGTCGATTTCTGCCTTCTGCATCTGGGTGGAGCCTCACATTCACTGGGGCTGAGCCCCTTGCTGGGCAGCAGGCGCTCCAGGCTCGGGGGCTTCCAGAAGCCCAGAGACCACCACGAGGTGAGGAATTACCAGTGCCGCCAGCGGAGTGACCATCATGTCACCACACTCAACCAGAGTAAGAGCGTCTCCTGAGACCCATTTATCCAGGTAAAAAATACAACGAAAAATATAAAGTGGTGCTCACAGACAAAACAGCTGAGAACATCCTCCCTGATGAAGACGCAAGGCTGATGCACAAAGCCAAAATTTACCGAGAAGAAAGTCTTTCCAGACAGAGCAGCTGCATACTGGAGAGGAAAGGCTTCCCCGAAGGCTTCCAGAGGAGCAAGGAGGTGGAAACCCTCGAGAAGCCCCGCGGCCGGAGCACACAGGCCAGCGCAGCCGCAGAGCGGCTCCGGTGACTCGGGGACAGGAGCCCACGAAAGCGGGGAGACCAGTGAGCAGCGACGGGGCTGAAGAGGCATTGCCTCAAGGGACGACGACTGCTTTCTCAATCAAAGATGACGCCATCATTGGCAAGATAGGGGAGACACTCCCTTCTGCTTTTGCTGTGCAGCAAAATATACCACAGCTGGATTAAAGCTCTATTTGTTGTACGCTTATGTTTAGTAATCTAAACAACTAATTTGCCATTTATTTATTTACTTTTTAAGCAACTAACTTGAAGGCAATGTTATGCAATATAATGACCATTGCTCAATTCCTATTATTTTGTTTAGTGAAATCCTATTTCATTTTAAGTTTTTTTAGCATTTAAAATTATTTGTTTTTAAAAAATAAATTATCAGTAAATAAATAGCTCATGTCAGGTATGGTGCTGCAAACCTATAACCCCAGCACTTGGGAGGCTGAGGCAGGAAGATTGCCATGAGTTTGAGGCCAGCCTGGGCTGCATAGTGAGTTCAAGGCCAGCATGAATTACATAAATGGACCTTTTCTCAAAAAAATCAAAATAGCTCTGGGAGATAGCTCAGCAGAATAAGCACTTGCCTGGCAAGTGAAAGGTCCTGAGTTCGGCCCCTGATACTGAAAACACTTTTTTTCAGAGATTTATATTGAATATCTATAATGCAAATAAAAGTGCCAGAAAAAGGAACAAAATGCGATCAAATATTTCAGCGTTACCGATGATCACTTGCCGTTCTCTCTCTCTTACCTCTGCCTCTGCCTCTGCCTCTCTCCCTCACCAGGAATTGAACTCAGGACCTTGCCCTTCCAGGCAGACACTGCTGTACTCAGCTATATCTCCAGTTATATTTTCTTCTTCTTCTTCTTCTTCTTCTTCTTCTTCTTCTTCTTCTTCTTCTTCTTCTTCTTCTTCTTCTTCTTCTTCTTCTTCTTTTCTTCTTCTTCTTCTTCTTTTCTTCTTCCTTCTTCCTTCTTCCTCCTTCTCCTCCTTCTCCTTTTCCTCCTCGTCCTCCTCCTTCTTTTTTTTTTTTGGTAGAACTGGGGATTGAACTCAGGCCCTTGCTTTTGCCAGGGAAGCGCTTATTCTGCTGAGCCAGCTCCCTTGCCGTTTCTCTTCCTTATACTCTTCAAAGTTTCAAAAATATGTGGCTTTTACTTTACAAGAAATAACAAAATGCAGTACACACATGAAAACAGATTTCTCCACATGGCCATGGATGAAATATGAACTACAGCCACTCTGGATTCCACCTTATCCCAGAGAGGGTGGCCACCACCAAGGAATCAATAAGAACGACGAATACCAGTGAGCTTCAGGGGAGAGGGGCCTTCCACACCGATGGGGACTGTGCACCCTCTGAGGAATCCAGTATGGAAATTTCTCACAAACTGAGCCTAGAAATTCCCTAGGACTCCCTAGGTATTTTCCTGACAGAACTAGAGGCCTCCCGTCACAGCGGTCTGAGCACACCATGCCCGGGGCAGCACAGTTCACAGTAGCCAGACCTGATAAAGAACATGTGGCCCTTAAACAGAATGGAGTACTACTTTGCACTAAAGAAGGAAGGATAAATTCAGTCCTTATAGGAAACTGCTGGAGTACTGGGATACCACAGTGTTACATAAACTCAGACACACAGGATAAAATAGCATAAGGTTTCTCTTATACGAGAAATCTAAAACATAAATAATTGAAGTGGAGAATGAAAGAGAGATAATAAGAAGCAGGGAAGCGGGATCATTCACAGAGGGGAAGGGACCCAAGAGATGGAGGGGCCAGAAAGTAGACGAAGGGAAGAGCTGAGCTGCATCATGTCTGTGTGTCAGCTCCTGAAGCTGAGTGTAATCGTTGCTAATAAAGAACAATTCTTAAAAGTGCAGGGACAGGCAGGTAATGCCAAGCACATGCAAGGCGCTTCCGGCAGGGGCTGCTGCGGCATCCTGTGACAGTGTCCAGGGCATAAGGAGATAAGGAGAGTGGCAGCCATGACCCGATCAATACTTAGCTGCGTGGCCTTCTCCAAGTAAATAGCCTCCCATTAAGTGGAGTTTCTGCTCTTTCACGCAGCAGCGGAGGTCATGTTTAGACTACAGGTTGATAAGTAGGAGAAAAATGAGCGGAGGACCCTGGGCTCGTGGAGCACCACGTGCAGGGGCCGTGTGCAAAGGCTGGAAGCCCCTGGCTGGCCCTGCAGCTGGGGACAAAGGTGGAGGGATGACAGGTGGGCAGGAGGATGGGCTGGCCCACAGGGCCTGTGCGGGGCTCAGATTGCCCTGGCAGGCACTGAGGTGGAAGAGAAACACCGAAAGATTCTGAGCATGAACCGGCTGTGAAACTCTGCGCATGAACGGGACGTGATCAGATGCATGTTGGAAGGGTCACACCTGGGGATCGAATGTAGCAGAACGGGGATTCCTCCTGAAGCTCTTCCAGACCTGCTGGCTGGGACAGGCACCCCAGGGCAGCTCTGCTGAAGTGAGCCAGGAGGGATGGCTTAGGACATCAGCTCCCCAGGGGATGTTCTGGTCCCGCCTGTTTTTCTAAGAGCTAGAAAGATAATAGGCAGTAATCATATATAATTATCTGTTGAATGGATGTATGGATAAAAGACATAGGAGACTGAGACCTCGCATTACAGCATGCTCAGAGTTTCACAGCTGGATCACGCTCAGAATCCTTCGGTGTTTCTCTTCCACCTCTGTGCCTGCCAGGGCAATCTGAGCCCTGCGCAGGCCCTGTGGGCCAGCCCACCCTCCTGCCCACCTGTTGTTCCTCCACCTTTGTCCCCAGCTGCAGGACAGCCAGACAGAGCCTGTGAGTTCCAGGACATAAGTGGTCATAGTCACCTCCTTGAGTAGAGATGACTGTCTCAGAGTAATTTTGGTTATGATTCTATAAGCCATACAAATATTTTTATCTACCACTAAATGTATTTAGTGGATGGGCTCATTGTCAACTCCCGCCTGTGATGAACACAAGGTATTTTTTCCCTGTTTAATTTTCTTATCATTTAATCTATTTTTCAAAAGCATAAAAGCAGTACATTTGCATAGTCTCAAATAGGATAGTATGTATGTATCTTTTAACAGTTCCTCAAAACTGAACTATGCCTGGGCTTGGTGGCACACGCCTGTAATCCCAGCGTTTGCGAGTCTGAGGCAGGAGGATTGCTCTGAGTTCAGGGTCAGCCTGGGCTACATAGTGAGACCTTGTCACCCCCCCCCCCTGCAAAAATAACCAAGAAAAACAGAAACAAACAAAAAACAAACCCTAGTACCTTTGTCAGTCTCCTGGGTGGACATCAGACTGCAGCTATACAAAATATTGCTGCTAGGGAACTTTGGTGAACTATTCATGGACTCTCTATATTATTTCTTGCAACTATGCCTCATGCTACAATTACCTAGAAAAAAAAGCTATCAGGAGAATTCTGAATGATTTGCCTTCTTTACCAAGTACCAGTCACGTGGAAGCGTCAGAAAGAACGCTGGGTGTGCGCTGCGGCCGGGAGTGGCTCGCTACTGCGTCCTCCTCACAGAGGAGCCCAGAAGAGACAACTGTCGCCATCTCCACCATGCTGCTGTCACCGCAGCTTTCTTCCTTCAGTTTCAGTATCAAAGTAAACACATCTCTTATTTACGACTCTGAATTGCGGTTGTCCCCATGGTGATTCTCGCGGCTGCTTGAGCTTTGTCTGGTTCTCTTCGGGTGCGGTTTTCTCTTAGGAAGTTCACCTTTGCTTCCGAAGGGTGGCGGTGGTCACCGCAGTGCTCCAGACGTCCAAGCAGCAGCACAGCGGCCACCTTTAGGTGCCTCTGCCGTGTGCGCTGACTTGGTCCCCACCGGCCAGAAGAAGAGGCCCAAGGTCCTGCCTGGACCGATGAAGTCGGCAGCTCCAGGCGCATCCGCTGCCTGGCTGTGGAGGGCCGGTCTCCCTGGCTCTCCTCACTGCAGTCCCGCAGGGTGGCCTGTGTCACCTCTCTCCAAAGCCTGGGCTTGCAGTCAGAGGCCCTGCATCCTGCCAGGACAGGCTGCGTTGTAGTTCCAGAGCAGGCCACTGTCACAACAGAGAACGCATGGCCTGGACTATGAGAGCCCGGGCAGACCCTGCTCAGCCTCCCCCCACCGCTGCTGTCCCCGAAGCCCTGCTCCTCTCCAGGCCACAGAGCTGCAGTCGTGGTGGCTTGAAGGCTGGCCCATCCTGTCCTCTTGCTCAGCGCTGCTCACGATGCCAAGCGCCTCAGGATAAATCAAAACGCAGTGTGCTGGGCCCCACCTGACCCCGCGTGCCCCCTCTGCTGGCCTCCTCCACTGTGCATACGAGGAGTCAGCTGTCCCTGAAGGGCAGATAGAGCAGGACCAGGGTCACACTGAGCTCAGAAATCACCAGCGCAGCTGCTGACCTCAGTCTGGCCGTGGGGCGTGGAAGAGCTCTGAGCAGGCCGCCCGCCTGCCGCATTGCTGCTGTTTACCACCCTTCCAGACTCACCTTGATCCTTGCAGGCTGAAACAGGAGCTGCAGGTCCAGCCTGCGGGGTGCAAGGTGCAAAGTGGGGTGTGGCCGAGGCAGGGAGAGGAGAGCCCAGGGCCTGGGAGCTGGGAGCTGGCTTGGTGTTGGGTGGTGGAGACCCGTAGAACCTCGTCCAGCTACAGGGTACCCAGGAGCCAGGACCCTCCCTCCTGGCTGCACCAGAGCCCCACCAGCTGGTCACACTGACTCAGGAGCTACCTCCAGGGCAGGGGCAGGACTCACGGCAGTACAGGCCACACAGCAAGCAGGTGCCAGCCAAGTCTGGGCGCTGAAGGTTGGGGTAAAGCCTGCAGGGCGTCGACGAAGGGGGTGCTGGTGAAAGCCAGCACCCCGGGACAGGCGAGGCTCTCTCAGCCTGCGAACCTTCCTAGCCTGTGGTCCTCGCGGGAACCTCCGGCTTTAACGTGGAGCTGCGCCCTGGCGCCCTCTCCTGATCATCCGGGGAATGTTCACTTTTGGCTCTGGGAGTCAGGGCCGGGGACTGTGTGGACCCTCGCTCAGGTGGCTTTGGGGTGGGGACCCAGGCCCCAGCGAGGGTGGTTGTAAGTAGGGCAGAGGTGAAAGACGACACTGTGGGCTGCGCCTGAGGGGCAAGAAGCGATTCTCCATCCGAGCCTGCATGCTCCCCGCTGTCCTATCCTCTGCCAACTGGTCCCTTCCTGTCCCTGCAGGGGATACTTTAATGCCATCAGTGTCCTTCTTCCGTCGGGTGCACACAGCCCAGGCTCCGTGTTTTTCCATAGTTCACTGATGCTGTCTTCACGTGAATGTTGTGTTCATTTCAGTCTGCGCTGTTTTTTCTTGTGATCACAATAGCGTGCTCACCTCACAGATAACCTAGTATTCAAAAAGAAAGACGCAGAGACGAAAATGACCCTCGACCCAACCCTAAGGTGTGATTCCCATCGGGGTTTGCGTGCCTCTTTCCTACCCTTAAATATAGTGCTGGCTTTCTACATTGCTAAAGTCTTCTGTCTCTTCATGTTACATTACAGGAATATTATGAAATATTTCATAAACACTTTTTTGGGGGGGCAGAATCTTGCTACTGAGTTCAAGCTGTCCTTGAACTCACCATGTAGCATAAACTGGATCCTCCTGTCTCAGTCTCCTGAGTATTGGGAATGCACCACCATCCCTGGCTGAACACTTATTTATTTAGGTAATTATTTATTCTACCAGGGATTGAACCCAGGGAGAGTACCACTGAGCTACATCTCAGTCCTTTTTATTTTAATTTTGAGACAGGGTTTTACCAAGTTCCTAAGTTGAATGCACAGTCCCCTGCTTCAGCTCCCATAGCACTGACCCCACTAAAATGTCCAACAGAGCGAGAAGGCTTCTGTAAAGGACCCACGTGGTCTTATTACACTGTGTCCATGGCCAGTCTGCCGTTTCTATGGCAACATTCCCTTTCTGGACATTGTGGTAAGTTTACTCTTACCTTTAGGAACGAGACTTCTAGGAAAAGCTTGTGTGTGAATTTTGGTACTAGGGACAGAGTTCTGGAGGGGCCATGACAAGGCCTAAGGATGTGAACAGTTGAATGCTCCTGATAGTTACATCTGCCTCACAGAGGGGCAGCGGCAGTGCCACCTCTCCTGCCACCCTCTAGCAGCAGGCAGGGCACACAGCTGGCTCCCTGGGTGCACTTGTTCGATTACCCGCTCTCATAAGTAGCTTCTGGGTGTGTAGCTGAAGTCCGAGTGTCTGATTACTGGTATTTCTTTCCTTGCCCATTGAAACAGCAGCTCCAGAAAGAGGACTAGAGAGCAGCGGAGATAGCTGCAATGTCCCTGGGACTTTTGTAAGGACAAAGGGGTGTGTGGCTTCCCCTGGGAGGGGAAGTCAGCTGAGTTAGGGGTTCAGGATCACCCCCTCCCCTGTACTGGCCTTACGGACACCCCGATGGGAATCACACCTTAGGGTCGGGTCGAGGGTCATTTTTGTCTCTGCATCTTTCTTTTTCCACACTACGCTGTCTGTGAGGTGAGCTCCCTATTGTGATCATAAGAAAACTCAGCACAGACCGAAATGAACACAACATTCACGTGAAGACAGCATCAGCGAACCATGGAAAAACACGGAGCCTGGGCTGGCTGTGTGCACCCGACAGATGGCCCGGGCAGACGTCTGAGAGTGGGCATGGAGGGGCAGAGGGGATCACCCTGCTGGTGTCTTGTTCTCAAAGGGTAAAGTGGTCAGGGGAGCTGAGCACCCCAAACTTCTGCTCTATACCAATCCAAATGGTCCACTTTTGTAAGGCAAAGGTCACAAAGGGGAGCAAATAGGTGGGAACATTTTCTTAGTGAGGACCTTCGCAGAGAGAGGGCAAGGATGTCTCTCTGTTGTGTCCATTAGCTACCTGTGTTTGTCTTCTGTTAAATCCTAGTGCACGCTCTGTCAGGGTCCACCTAGCTGGGTGTGGGGTGCACACCCGCAATCTAGCACTCTGGAGGCTGAGGTGGGAGGATTGCCAGCTTGAGTTCAGCTTGGGCAACTGTTCAGCTCAGTAAAATCCTGTCCCAAGACAACGGCAACAAATATGATTGAGAAGGGCTGGGTGCAGACTCAGTGGGCAGGGAGGCCTGGGCTGGGCGCTAGCAGCCTTGAGAGCAGCTGCTCTTGCCTTTTCCTTCTGCGTTGTTTTCCTTTCCTTCTGCTCCGCTCCTAACATGCTCTTGAGCTAGGGAAGGATTACCACTGAGCCAAGTGTACTGCTTCTTCCACGACGTCCCCATCCTGCGGAGCCGCGCCCCACCCCCGCACCTTGGTGGAGCGTGAGCGCGTCCACTGCGCCCAGCCCGGAGCCTGCATTCTCACCGCGGCTACGTGGGCAAGAAAGCACCAGACTGTACAGGGGTTGGGGTCGCCGCTGGCACCACCCTCAGGGCCCTGCCATCCTCCAAGGATTCATCCAGAAGTAGATCCCGATGTAGGAATGACAAAAAGCCATGGAGGGGTTGTGGCTCATTAATGCTCCGTTTTGAGGACGTCAGAGGCCACCCAGGTCTCCCTCGCACAGGTATGGACACAGCCTTTCCTTTCTTCTTTCCTTCTGTTTTCTTTAGAGAAAAGCCACTTGTTTTACTCTACAATGCAGATGGATCTTTCCAGTAATCAACATAGGCAGGAAGGGTTTTCCTTCATTGCTATTTTTGTTGCACTATTCAATCAAGTTTAGCAAAATGCTTTTTGTTTGCGGCAGAGAAGACTGTCTGAGAGGAGCAGAGCGCCACACAGTCAGAGCTCAGCTTTCGCTGGCAGCGTGAGCTTTGGTGACTTCGCCTCTGCTGGGCCAGGCAGCAGCCCGTGGGCTGCACCTTCCTCAGCCATGCGCAGGGGTCCGGACTTCCGCTAACTTGGGGAGTGAGGGGGAGAAGCACACATGGTTGTGGCGGTGGTGTGGCAATCTGGGGTCGCTAGCTCCTGCACTGGGGCTGGTTTATTCCTGTGTACCAGGCAGGAAATGAAATGCAGCCATGACAGAGGCCCTAGAAGCCCTGGCGCTGGCCCTGGGGTTGGCGGTGGCTGTCACAGCAGCTGGTTGGAGGGTGGCTGTCACAGCTTGAGAGGCAGACTGTGCCCCTGGTGAGTTGGAGAAGAACCCCAGGGTCTGTGCCCAGGCACTGTCACCTGCACATGCCGGGGTGAGGCCTCAGAGCTTGCAAAGAGAAACGGGAGGAAGCTGGGGAAGCCAGAAGTTTAGGGCCTCTCGGGGCAGACCGCACCCAGTGCTCATCCTCAGCTGCACAGGCTGTGACCAGGGAGCCCAGGGAAGACTTCACTGGGGCAAGGCCCGGACAGACCCGCACAAAGGCCTGAGGAAAGGACTGCTGGTGTGAGGCCTCCTGGGACACAAAGGCAGCCCCTTTGCTGGAGGGGGCTAAGGTTGCAAAAGAGGCAGAGCAGAAGCCGGAAGTGCTGGAGCTGGCCTTCCTGTGGAGCGGGTCAGAGGCCCCTGGGAGCCAGTGCTGGCACTGCAGGAGCCCTTTGTCTGGGGCCCAGAGCCAGCTTCTGTTCTTGGTAGGTAGGGTGAGCAGAATGAGGGGATGTGCAGGGCACGCGGAAGGCGGCGTAAGAACGCTGGACAAGGGATTCCCCTCTCCGGCTGGGCCTGGTTCTGTGGTGTTGGGACCTGCACAGGACCTGCTCTGCCCCAGGCCAGAAATGGGCCATCCGGGCAGGCAGGTCTCCCCGTCCCAGACGGCAGCGTGCTGGGTGTTTGCTTGCAGGTCCTGCCAACCTCCTTGGAGCATCTCGGTGGATCCGAGGTCGCCCAGGCAAAGGGAGGCCAAGACTGCTGCCGAGTGCCCCTGCAAGCCCCTGTCCTCCCGCTGGTGTTGCTAGGCGGGGGTGTGGCGTGGCGCTGGAACAGCTTCCCAGCCAGGCCAGGAGCAGCCACCTGCAGGAAGGCACATGAAACAGGAAGCCTGGGTGAGGGCGGCACCCTGACCTGAGTCTGCGCCCCCAGAGTCTGCCTGCCCAAGTCTAGTGTCTGCGCCGGAGACAATGCTTTCTCCTCCCTTCAGCTTTATTCCTCCTGCATTTCTGCCACTTGCAGCCGAGGGTCCTGAAGAATGCGGAAGAAGCCAGCAGTTTCCTGCCTCGCTGTGCTGGCCTTGTAGGTGGTAGCACAACTAGACGCTTCTACATGGAAGAATGTCTGAGCGAGGCCGCCTGGTTTCACTCCAGCTCACAGCAAAGCACCAGGAAAGGAGCCCACTGCTGGCCACTGTCCGATGGACTTGGCTTGGGGCATGGCAGGGCTGGGTTGGGGTCCACGCTCAGGCATCTCTCACAGCTCCTGTGAATCAGGACTGGGAGGGGCTGGGTGGGCGATCCTGAAGGGGCTCCTCCCTGGCCGGTATGGTGGGGCTGTTGTGGTGGGTGAGCGGGGCAGTTCTCGTTCATGCGGGCTTCTGGCTGCCCCACATCTCCCCTCCACAGGGCTGGCTTGGAATTCCTCATAGCATGGCTTGCACAAGACCTGCGGAGCATGGCAGGGGGCATCAGGCCGCTGTGCCAGGGTCCAGGTGAGTCAGGTGGAAGTTGCAGAGCCCTGAGAGCTCTCACTTAACTCCAGGTGAGGCAAAATCACTCTGAGCTCGTTCCACTGTCGGGAGGGATTCACACACCTGCCCACATTCAAGGCAAAATTCTACTCTACACGGAAGTTCTGGCGCCATCTAGCAGCTGCGAGTGTCTGTTATGCTTCACTGCGTTCCTCCAAAGTTCTTCCACCCCGCCCCCATGCCTGAGCTAACACTATTTGGGGTGGGGCCTTTGGAGAGAAATAGGGTCAGACCAGGTCAAGAGGGCAGAGCCCCAGGTGGCATTGATAGCATCCCCTGCAGAGGTGAGGAGACCAGAGCTGCATGCCCGCTTACTGACTCCTCTGTGTCATGCGCGGTCTAACAGGAAGGGCCTCAAATGGGAGCAGAGGCTAGCACCAGGCCTGCCACACTGGGAACGAAATACTGCTATCCTCTATCAGCCACCTGGTCCTGGGTGTTTCTATAGCAACAGAAAAACAATCTAAAGCAGGATGTGTGTGGGGTGTGAGATGGTGTTGCTGCGGTCTCTGGAGAGTACAGTCTTCGCCCAAACATCCTTTGCTGGGGAGACAGGGAGGATGACACAGGGTCAGCCAGGTGGGAGAGAAGATAGCAATGGAGACCAAGAGCAGGGTGGCCAGCTCCCATGAGGCTGCCGTGGCCCTGTGCATCTCCAACCTGAGCTGGAGTTGAGGGAGGGGCTAGAGTCACCGGGGGACTCAGGTCCTGGGACTACAGGTCAGCCGTCTTGAGGGTCACTGCGGTCAATGACTTGGGCAGAAACCCTCACGTCGCCCTTTTGTAGTCCTGCCCATGCCCTCCTCCTCCCACCTGATCCTGAAGTCCAACACCCACTACTGTTTGCCATTTCTATAACCTTCTCATTTGGAGAATGTTCTATCACTGAAACCACATATGCAATCCTTTGAAATTGGCTTGTTCTCACTCTGTAATTCTCTGGAGAGGCTGGGTTGTTGCATTCAGCAGTAGTCTGTCTTTTTCATTGCTGAGCAGTATTCCTCACATAGATGCCCTGGGCTTTTCTTCCCTCTTTAGCCTGTGCCCTGGTAGTCCCAGCTGCCTTATTTGTAAGTAGCGCCCTACCCACCATGCTTGAGAGCAAACACATTTCAGCTTTGGGAATATTTGCGTAAACATCACTGGTGGCCTTCACTGAAGCCTATCCACTTGTTACAACTCTTACTGTTGTTGTTGCTACACCTTGAATATCCCTAACCCAAAAGCCTACTATCTGAAATACTTGAACATCGGAGAGTGGCCAGGGATGTAGTTCACTGGCATAATCGCCCACCTGGCAGGCACAAGGTCCCGAGTTCAAAGCCTAGTACTGCAAAATGAAAACAAAAAAGTCAGACTTCGAGCATAAATGTGACCTCACAGTTTTGAATTTTGGAGCCTTTCCGGTGTTTGGTTTAAGGACGCTCAACCAGTAATGTTTGTGCAAATGTCCCCAAAGCTGAAACATGTTTGTTCTCAAGCATGGTGGATGGGGGCTACTGACAAATAAGGCAGCTGGGACTACCAGGGCACAGGTCTTCATCTCACTGAGTTAAATGCCCGAGGACAGTGGGGTCTTTAAGCCTCCGTGTGGAAGATGGGCCGGAGCGGGGCTGGCAGAGGAAAGCGATTCTCTGAGTGAAGGAGCGGAAGAGCCAGCCCACAGCCACGCTCTGCGTCCTTTCCGGGCAGGCGAGCAGCGCGTTGCTGGACTCCCTGGGAGCTCGCAGTTGCACCTCAAGGCTCTCTTCGCCTGTGCTAGTAGAGAGCAAGATAAAAATAGTGGGGACAGTGGGAACACGGTCTGGAATCTCCGCATCGGATTCATCATGAGATGCAGAACTGAGTGCCTGGCGCGACGGCGACCCTGTGGTGGGGGCTGGCAGAGGTCGCAGATGCCTGGGCTGCCCCTGGAGCAGGTGCCAGGGCGTGAGGCGGGGAGTGACAGGGACCTACGCACGGCGTCCTGGCACGCATCCGCGCGGCACCCTTGGATGCAGTTACTTTGTTAGAAAGATGTCTTGAGAAATCCATCGTCGTCGTTAATTACTCAGGGTGCTGGCGCGGATAGGTAAGCGGGCTGGGCGGAGCTCCCTGGGGGAGGGCCGGGCTCCATCCTGGCACTGAAACAAACTTCCACGCGAGTCCAGAGAACTTTATTAGTCCGTGTGTGCAGCACGTGAAGCCTGCATTTGTCTTAGGGAGCGGGTGCAGCTCCGAACGCGCAGCTTGGTTCTCTGTGGTTGCCGCTCGGCTCACCACCAACAAGCCTCCCTGTCTCCGAGTGTAATATCATGATGTTTAGTTTACATTTATTACATCTAATGTTTCCACCCACTGTGGTTTTTTTTTTTTTTTTTTTTTTTTTTTTTTTTTTTTTTTTTTTTTTTTTTTTTTTTTTT
>PVKA01009208.1:0-40479 GCA_004027165.1 Ctenomys sociabilis | reverse complement strand
TCCATATGTAAGATCAAGTCTGCAACACTAACTGAAAAGTACGCTAACCTCCAGATCACTAGCCTGTCATGTGGGCTTAGTTATAAATCACATGTCACACATGTGCAGTTGGTTTCTGAGGCCACCTACCTTCTGCCCCCCTTTAGTCTTTCTGCTCCCATCACTATATCTTCGGTACTCACCACTCACAGGAGCTAGGTCCTGGGACCCCTTGTGGCACCAACACTGGGTCAGGTTGGCCAAGTCCTCTCCACACAGTGCAGTTCGCATATAACCCACAAAAACCACCTGTGTACTTTCAGTCACACTTAGAGCACCTTGCTTGATGTCCACGCTTTGTAAATCGTGGGTGTACAACACCAAGAGGTAGTGGGGAGGTGTAGGAGACTCTTCCTGGTCCTGGTCTCAGTCCAAGAAACCAATATTTGTAATCCCAAAGTTACGTTATTGGAATCCCATCAAGTTGATTCCAATCTGCCACTTTCCATGCAGCCCATGGCGAAAATGAGGACACCAAATTATATTTTTAATCATCGGGGAGTCAAGGGGCTCTAGGTCCAGCCACGCAGATGGCTTCCCGGAACCAAGAGAGCGACCCAGGGCCTCACCCAGTTTTTATTCAGTGAGGGAGTGGCTTGAGGACTGAGAATTGTGGGAAGTAGGTGACTACTGTGAGCTGAGTTAGGTGTGGGGCCTACATTTTCCTCTGCCATATGCAGAGAGGATATGCAGAGAGAGTAATCTGCAATATATAGTATTTAGTGTTTTGGGAAGTCTAGGGCTTCAGCTTTGATGTAGTCTTTCAAGCCCCAGGAAGTCACAGCCTCTATCTCCAGGCTCCATCCCAGCTGGCAGCACGGAGCATTAGCTCTACCATCCTGTCTCCACCCGGCTCACTGGCTCACGTTAAGGAGCAGCAGGCTTACCAGGGAAACACGCATGCCACCTTCAAAGACTATCACCAGCACCTCAGCTAGACCAATGCACATTGCTTAAGGCCAATTGAAGGATAAACAGAAGTCCTAGCCAGCTCTCTACATAACAATACAAGGAAATAGGATCAGGCTCAGTCAAAATGGAGACAGTTGCTCTTCTTTCAAGGAGAGCTGCTGGGTGTGCCCTCCACAGGGAGGGGCGAGGAAACAGGCTGCGCCTTTTTAATGCAGATGCAATATTTTCCCAAATATTTTGAATATGCAGTTGGCTGAATTCATGAGTGGAACATTTGGGTATTAACAATCCTACCTCCTCTGTTTTAAGGAAAGGAAAGGAAAAAAAAAAGAATGGTATACAATTTTGAAACAAGATTGTAGGAGGTGACAGTGTCTAGGGTACCTATTCTTTTTTTCTGTATTTCAGGGAAGGGCCTACAGGGTGTTCAGGCTCTCACTACTAGATCGGACTCATAGTGATCCACCTATTTACAGCCTCCCAAGAGCTGGGATCACAGGCACCATCACGCCCGGTCTCACTTGCAGTCTGAGCACACCCCGGGGTGTGGCCTCATAGACTACCTCTTCCTGGGTCTTGTACCCTAACGAGATTTGGTTACTGGTGGGGTGAGACTCCTAGCTGGCTGTTGTCGGTGAAGCCAGGCCTGGTGGGGCCCCATGCAGTATGCTGTGGGGAACGTACTGGACTGGAAGGAAGAAGGGCTGCAGAGCAGATGTGAAGTCTCCAGAGTTGGTCTTGGCCACTGGGAGGGAAGGCAGGCTGGCGGGACAGGACGGGTGTCTCTCAGTCCCGAGGTGGTACCTTCAAGGCTGTCTGCATGAAGCAAGTGTCACTAGTGGCAGGGCCTGGCGCCTGCTACACTCCAAGCCTTTCTCTCTCCCCCTGAGCTACACTGGCCCTCTCAGCCCTCGGTCTTCTTTTGTGCTTCTTCCTGTCCCTAGAACTCCGCACCTTGATGGAGACCACTACAAAGTGGCCCTGGGCAGTTTGTATGAGCCAATTGGCTTTGTGTGTTTCCTTGTGAGTCTGCCCAAGGTCTAGACCCCTTGGCTGGAGACAGCAGCCAGGATGGCAGGTGAGTCCTTGGGGCCTCAAAGGGCAAGACAAAGCTATAGCTCAGGACACCCGCTCCGACCTCAGTTAGCTGGATAAAGACCTCAGCTGCAGGCCTCTTACTCCTGCATGGAAGCCTTCCTGGAGAGGACATAGCTGTCCTACAGGGAAGTCCTTAAAGAGGCCCCCAAGGCCCTGCCCGGATTCCTTCATCTTCTACAGGACTTTCCTCATTTGTTTGATAACATAATAAATACAGGCTGCCTAGATAAGTTCTTGGCCCCCAGGAAGTCTCGGATTCTGTGAGAAGGTTTGGACTCTCCGGAGCCTGAAATCATTGCATCTGTCTCTGCATCTAAGCCTCCACCATCCACTCCGTTGGGAAACGGCAGCTGCCACCAGTCCACAGTGACCAATGATGTTAGCGTGACAGCACCTGTGGTCCCACTGCGTGGCACTGGCCACACTAAGCGGAGCCTTGCTGGGTGCTCCTGTCCTTCATGCCTCAGCTCAGGCGATGTGTCTGCGGAAAGCCTTCCAGAGGACGCGGTGATGGTGACGATGGAAGCAGCTCAGCGGCTGCCGGGTGCCAGTTCCGTCCTAGTGGGCGGGTGACGGCAGCGAACACACAGGTGGAGCCCTCACTGCGTAGACATCCGGGCTTGTGGACAGGCAGAGAAAGACTGCAGCACACCAGATGCCACTAGGTTCTAAAAGAAAACTGCATTGCGCTTTGAGGGACTCCAAATCTCTTAACCCTTCTGAAACAGAGATGCGTTCCCTGCCACATGGCAGGCTCATGCTGGGGGGAGAGAAACGGAAATCACATGTCCGTGGGCTTCAGAAAGGACCGCGTGCTGACTCGGGGACCTGAGTCACCTGCTACGCTGCCTGGGTCTGTGCTCCTGTGCCCGTGCCCCTGGACAGGAAGGAGTGAGGACCACACACCATCAGGGACTCTGGGACACAGTGGGGCGCAGCGGGACAGATGTAGCCCCCGAGTCCGCACTGCTCATGGAACACAGGTGTCAACTGCAGTGCCACCAGAGCAAGGTTTGTTCCCTGGACCACCACTGGCTGCGCTTTGAACAAGCAGTTATAAGCTCCTTTATCTCCTTGGAAAGCTTAATTCCTGAGCATGTGGGCTTATTTTTCTGTTTTGGGTTACTATGAGATGTTTTAAAATATTCTTGGAAGGGAAAAATAAATCCAAGAGCCTTCTGCTGTTGGAAATGCCAGAGTTTCCATATGATGCAGCCTGGATGTATAGAAGAAAGAAAAGACTGCTGTTTTCTCTTCTCATTTTTAGTACTTTTCAGTTTCTGCTCCAAAGCCCATCCACACAGGGACTTTCAGGCATGGAGTGTCGGGTGCTCACCCCATGGGCGGGGGACGCTGCCAGTTGATCAGGCGCTCACTGGGTAGAGGAGCCCAGGGGGGCCCTCTGGATGAGTGAGGGGGAAGCACCTTCCACGAGCCACAGGTCTCAGCGGTGCCCAGGGTACAGCCACACCAGCCTCGGGGCCCTTCACCCTTCTGCTGACAGCTGGGCCTTGGGACCTTGGCTTAGCTGAGTCTGTAGGGTGTCAACTTGTGGGCCCCTTGGGAAGCCAGCCCTGCTCAAATGCTCCTGTGGAGAGTTGCCAACCCCATTCTCCTGCTAGCACAGGCAGGACCATGGTGGCCCACACAGCTGTCACATAGAACGCTGACATCTCTCTTTCTGCCCTGCTCTGCCCTGCTTGACTCTTGCCTTCATCTATGTAAAAAGAGAAGCTGGGCGCGGCAGTGCCTGGCTGCAACATTAGCACTCTGGGAGCCGCAGTGAGAGGATGGCAAATATGAGTTGAACAGAGCCTGGGCAATTTGAGACTCTGTCTCAAGATTTAAAAATAAAAATTAAAATGGGTAGAGGTATACCTCAGTGTGAAGGCCACATACACATGCGGAGAGAGAGAGAGAGAGAGAGAAAGAGAGAGAAGAAGGAGGGGGAGGAGGGAGGGAAGGAAAGAATGAGACAGAAAGAAAGAAAGAAAGAAAGAAAGAAAGAAAGAAAGAAAGAAAGAAAGAAAGAAAGAAAGAAAGAAAGGAGTCAGATTCTAATGCGTAAGGACTCAATCACCCCTCTAGCAAAGATTGTCTTAAGGCACCAGGTTGTCCCCTGTATTTCTGACTCAGTGCAAGTAGGAGATCCTACAAGCCCCTCTTTGTTTCCAATTAGGTTGCTAGGACAACTCATGGAATGCACAGAAAGATGTTTATTGGGGCTTTACCAGTAGTTTTACAAAGAAGCCAGCGGAGGACAGGGCCAGATGACTGTGTGTGGGGCCCCCAGCCCCTTGGGGTGGGCCACTCTCCGGGTGTCTCCAGCAGCTGAGAGCGTACTGGATCTTCAAGAACTTTTGCAGAGCTCATCTCCAGCCACAGAGCCCGTCCTGGAGGTCGGTGGGTGGGGCTGAGACTGCCCCACAAGTGTCGCCCAGCCCCACCCTGAGACTATCCAGGGTCCCACCCTAAGCCACTCATGGCTTTAGGCACGGACAAATTCATCAAGTTGGATCTGGTCTGAATGGCAAAAGGCATCCCTATCAATCAGAGTCTTAAGGGATTTCAGATCTCTGTGGCAGGAATCAAGGGCAAAGACCAGATGTATTTCACTTTAAACTACCTTCCACTTATGTATCATCTTTTTATTTGGAAGCATGCCCACCATACCCATTTCTATTTTTAACTTTAATTAAAGAAAATAAGAAGTGAAAGAGAAACCGCTTACCCCTTGTGCTCGGCTGCCTGGAGTTTATTCTAAACTCCTCCTAACGGGGAGGGCAGCCTCCTGGAGTTTATTCTAAATTCACTAAGGTCTATTTATATTTGTGGCAGACACATTTATAGAAAACAGAATCATCTCTATATGCGTGGATATCATTTTAAATTTAATAATATGCCCGGCAGTCTGTGTGGATGTACCTTGTTTGTTGCAGCCTCACAGCACCTGGGCGCTCAGCTTCACCGTAATTTATTCAGGCACTGTTTTCACTTGGAAATCAAACCACTTCCCAAGTTTTTCTCCCCTAATTGCCCTTGTCCTACCTCCTAGCACTGCTATCAACACTGGTCATCCTGGAACTTGTTTGTGCTGTTATGTCTATAACCCGGGCTTCTCGGAGCATTGTTGTTGAGTCGGGGGATCAGTATGAAGCCACTCTGGCCAAAGCACCACAGGAACGGTCCCCAGGTAGAGAGGAAAGGAAGCGAACGTACACACAAAACCACCATGGAGGAGCTTAACGCTAGCATCAAATCATGGTATCGTATCAGATTATGTGACATATGACATCTCCAAGCATTGAAGTGGGAGAAAGCTATCACATAGGTATCACTGTTGTAATTAACTAATTTAAAAATGTATTTTGATCCCTTCTCAAACAGTGTCTAACACAATTTTTATGAGTTAGGTACCCAAATGCCATAATAGCTGCATAGCTACATTACCAAAAAATACTATACATACATATATATATATATATATATATATATATATATATATTATTATTATTTTTTTTTTTTAATGAACAGAACAGAGTTCCAAGAGGGAAGAGAAATGAGAAGCCAACTTTCACAGAGCGGAATCCCAGTTGTGTGAAATAAAACAGGCAAATTTGATTTCTGAAATTGGCCCTCTGCTTGACACGCACACACACACGCATACATGCACAGTCAAAGGAGATGCAAGCCAGCGGTTTCACCTCTAACATTGCAAAGTGTATGTGCGCTAGCTGTGTAGACAACAGAAGACCAGGATGCGTGCCCCAAGAGTACAAGAGCACGGACCGCTGGCCAACAGAAGTGACTCATGCAGTTAAACTGTAGAGAGACGTGCATAACTCCGCTACAAAGGAAAAAATTCAAGCAGCAGGATATTATTTTTACTTCATACTTATGAAAAAAACTATTAAAAAACAGATAAGAACCACTCTAGTAACTCTAAAAATATTTGCCCAAAACCCATAATTAATAAAAATACAAACTGCAGATGCTTCCCAGCCTCCTGGTGTCCTGGCACCTGCCTCACTTTCTAGAGCACCCCGATATGGACAGACTCTGTCCACAGGGCCGTGACAGCCTCCCGGGAGCTGAGCTGTAGGGGTGAGGACCAAGCCCAGGCTTGCTGTGACCGCAGGGAATGCATCTTCCTTGGCGACTCCTCTGGGGGCCTCCAGGCCAGCTAGCCACAGAGAGCCCATGCTGGCTGATGGAAGACGTGACCTCGAGCCAGCAGATGCTGACAAGGGAAGCCCAGTGGTCAGCTGGCCTCTGGAAAGCTGGGTCTGAGGAGCCCATTGGCAGCTCAGCCTTCCGGCTAAGGCGGTTTTGCTTCCTACTCCTGTTGTACCAAGTTATGATGGGAGACATGGCCGCAGCTATCTTTGGTTCCCATCATCTCTGGCATGGCCAGTCTTGGCCATGGACTTGACCGGGTTGAGAGACATCTAGAAAATTGGTCAAGGTGAAACTCTGAGTGTGTGTGAGGATGTGACCAGGGAAGACTGACATGTGGGTCACCAGGCTGAGTAGGACAGAGTTGCCCTACATGCAGCAGCACCTTCCAACAGGTTGGAGGCCCAGGTGGAACAAGAGCAGAAGGGAGAGCGTGCACTTGCCTTCTGGAGCCAGGGTGGATTTTTGCTGCTGCTGTTGCCTACAGACGTGAAAATCTCCAAGGGGCATCCAGGCCTTCAGCCTTGGCCTGGGGCTATGCCGCTGGTCCCTCTTGTTCAGAGGCCTCCAGATTCTTGGGCTCAGCAGCTGCTGGTTTCTGTGATGCCAAACTGCATATGGCCTTTGTGTATCCCTGCTTATGGTTATGTGTGCTCCATATGTTCTGCTCCTCTGGGGACTCTGGTTGATGCCATCCATGCACAGTAACTGAGGACTGCACCCCCACGAAGCTGGGATAGATGTGGGAAGTCCCACACAATGGCTTGGCCCAGTCAAAGCCAGAGGGATGGGTCTGAAAACTGACCCACACCCCATAGTCTCACCAGAGTGAGCTGGACACAACAGCGTGGAGCTCACTGAGCTGACAGGCCAAGCTAACTCGCCTTCTCTTTGTGGTGTCTTCTGTGGGCGTTGTCAGTCGAGCTGTCATAGAGCCATCTCCAGGAGAGGAGGGCAGCAGATCCCAAGGGGGACAGAGACTAGCTTTCCTAATTCCCCAGGGGAAAGCTCTGGCTGTGGGCTCCCAGGCAGGAGGACAGACTTCTGCGGTGGTCTTCAGCCTCGATTGCCTTGGCCTGGGTGCAGTGGGCCACACACCGTGGCTGATAGTGTATCTGCACATGAATCTTATGTTATTTACTAAACTGTCAGCTCCTTGGCAGCAGGACCTTTGGATTCCGCAGAAAATTGATCTGACTTTGGCATTCTTTGGCTGCTGTATCAGTGAGGGGGCTCAGAGGAACAGAATCGATAGAAATATGTGCATTGCCACCCAAGGGGGTTCATTAGGTAGGTTGATGAGGTCAGAGGCAGCGAGGTTCGCGATAAGCTTCCATCCGCTGCATGTCTGGAGGAAGGAGACGGAAGCCACAGAACAAGGGGTAGGGAGGCGGTGCAGTCCGGGGCGGCAGGCCTGGAAGGTCACTCGAGGGTGGCGTGGAGGCCGAAGCTCAAGGCGACAGAAGCCTACTGATTGGCACCGCCCACAAGTGCCATGGTTCTTCTGTCCTTCATTTGCTGCCTTATACGTCAATCATCCACAGACCTGCCTAGAACTGTGCTTTGCTCCCCCTCCCCCCAGGCATTTTCAGCTGCAGTCAAATTGATTTACCACAGTTAGCAGTCACAGTCACTTGTTCACAGTCTGCACCAAGTTGCTGTCAGTGGAGGGTAAACAGACCTCACGGCCGGAGAGCGTCCGCCTCACATCCCGCTCTGTGCACCGCAGTGGACCTCTCGGCCTGGGCTCGCTCAATGTCCAGGGGGTGGGGGTGCAGCGTTCCCAGGGCCTCCCTCCCCTGCTGAGAGCCGCAGGCAAACCCCACACCTGTGCCCCCCACTGCCTGCCCAGGGGCCGGCTCTGAGACTTTTCCTCACTTGGCAGCGAAGATGATCTGCGATGAGTGATTTCTTCTGTATGTGAATGAAGCGTTTGCCCAACCATTTTCTCCTTTTGCTGTAAACTGCAGATGTTCAAAACTGTAACCACGTTCTCACCATTTTGGTTACTCAAGGGCACAGAGCAGGTACTGCACACCGTGCGCGAGTAACTGAGCTGGGTGCTGCCCACCGGGATTCTGCTCTCGTTGTCTGCAGATTTCCATAACCAAAAGCCTTAGCGTTTCACGAGCTCTAGGAAGCCCACTTGGTAAGTGATCCGTGTCATTGGAAAATTGCCTGTTGTGAGTTCAAAGAAAGAGGAGCTCTCCCCTCCCCGGTGACTGCAGACGCTGGCATTTCCATTCTCCTCCTGCCCACTGTCTCCTCCCTGGGACTCCTAGGACCTCCCTCCCTGGCACGGAGACGCCACAGCGGGCATGTGTGGCCCGCACCAGGATGCCTGTCAAGAGTGGCTCCCACACATGTCCTGAGAGCGGGCTGCGGCAAGCAGAGCAGAAACGGCTCTTCCTAATCTCCTCACTTAGACAGTTTCGTGCGTTCGGAGGCTTAGCGGATTCCCACGAGGCCTCAGCAACACTCTGGCTGCACTCAGCTCCCTCTGCAGAGTGAGGGGCATGTGCACAGCACCCTGCTAATTCCGGGCCCTGGGGACTTCGCTGAAGGCGCCAGAAGGTCCTTATTCTTCTACCACAGATTTCCGCCCTCCTGGCCTCTCTGTCCTCACTGGCTCTGAGGACATTGCTTCGGCTTTCCCAGATTTGGCAGGGTGGGGTTTGATGTTTGCCCATAAACTGGCAAATTATGACAAAACTGAAGCCAAGTTGCTTGGGGATTAGATGGGATTTGCAAACCATAGAGTGTTTGTACCTCTATGGATGTGAAAATGTTACGTTTTCTCCTTCTCCTCTTCTCCTTCCTCCTCCCCTCCTCTTCCCTTCCTCCTCCTCTTCCTCTCCCTCTTTCCCTTCCTCTTCCCCTTCCTCCACCCCCTCTCTCTTCCAGCCCCCTCTCACTGGCCACTGACTGGAGCAGCTGTCTAAGAGCCATAGCCTCTCTGTGTCCTTAGCCTGCATCGACTAAGAGATCCGGGTACCCTGCACTCATGGATGGAAGAACCTCCAGTCTCCTAAGACTCTTACTTAGATGGACAGTGTCCTTGTCTCTTAATTCAATGTAGACAAAGATGACTGTTTAAAAAAATTATTTTACTTTATTGGATACAGGGTCTCATTATTCAGACTCTTAGAGATTTTCTTATCTCAGCCTCCCCAGTGCTGAGATTATAGGCATGTGCCACCATGCCGGTTTTGGTGGCCAGCTAGGCATGCCCAGGCATGCAGTGTTGGAGATCAAATCCGGGTCCTTGTGCTTGCCAGGCAGGAGCTTAGGCTGCTGAGCTACCTCCCTAGCCCCAAAGATGACTTTTTAATTTATAAAAATGGATTTTTAATGTGTTTGGTACAAGGTCTCACTATATAGCTTGGATCCGTAGTGATCCTGCTGTTTTTAGCTTCCCCAGCACTGGGATTACAGGTGTGTGCCCCCATGCCTGGTCTTGTTGGCCAGCTCAGTGCTCCTGGGACCAGGGCTGGCATGACCTGTGGTGCCAGAGATAGAGCTCTGGTCCCTGCACTCGCCTAAGCAGATGTTTATTTTGCTGAGCTATTTTGCAGGCCCCTAAAAATGGATCTTATCATGACAAAAGTGCAGATATATACTCAAAGGACCACACACACACACACACATACACATACACAAAGGAACATACGTGCAAGTATTCAACCCAGAGTTTTCTGCCCAGCGTAAGTAAAGACTGGCAGAAGCCTGCATAGGTTGGCCAGGCTAGGAATACACTCCAGGCACCACGACGTGAGTGGCTCACCTGTAACCAAGATGGGGTAGAAGGGCAGGTCCAAGGCTGGTGGCCCCAGGCTGGAGGAAGTTGGAACAAGAACGTTTGTCCAGTTTTTAGAATTTCTTCCCCTAAGCACAAGTCTTGCTCCACTGTCAGCTGTCTGTCCAGGCAGAGTGGCCTTCAAAACTGACTCTGATCGGCTTGGTAACTCCCCTCCTGGGGCCACCCGGCTGCTGCTGTGAGCATGAGGGGTGGTGGGCTGGACAGCCACCTGGGTAGCAGATATTCCTAGTGCTGTCTTTGTGCTTCTGTTTGGAAAAGGTGATTCTGAATTTTTTATAATTACATGGGGGTAGGTGTTGTTTGGGGTATTGCAAAGGGAACAATATAATACAGGACACATTTTATAAGATTATCTTGAATGAATCACCCAAAGAATAATATAATAGTGCAGCAAATCTGTGCACATACTAGACTCAAGAAGCCAGCTGAGGGCCTGGATTGCACAGTAAAGTCTTAAGTGAGTCCAGCTGAAGACCTAGAGCTCAGAGCAACGTCTCCAGCTGGAGGCTTTGTGCCCACCACAATGTCTCATGCAGACCTATATCACAAATGTGTGCTTGGATAGCCCGCAGGTCAGTGGCGGCAGCCAGAGGTCCGGGCCAGCAGCCTGAAGGATCTGTGCGAGAAGGCCAAGGGATCTGCACTGGAGCTGGGAGGCGATGAGCACAGTAACAGCCAGACGTCCCCCAAAAGGTGCCGCAACCACCCTCTGAGGAAAGCTGAGCTCCCATTAGGAAGGCCAGCGCAGCCAGCACGAGGCTGAGCAGTGTGCCATCTTTCCCTCCAGAGCCAGGAAGCAGTGCTCAAGGTGAGGCCCAGGGCTCCTCCACAGTGAACCACAGCCGTTCTCAACCACAGAGGGTCCTGCGGTCCTCCAGCGACAAGGACAGCCAAATTCAACAGGAAGGCCAGTGTGACTAGGTCTCCAGCGGGGCAGCCCACTTCCAACAGTGCCAGCGGCTTCTCCGAGCAGCGCCCCTACCAGCTTCTCCACACTCCAGTCCGGCCAGCCGCAGCCTCAGGTCGGCCACCCGGCCCGGTCCCGTGCTGGCTCAGCTCAGCTGGGCGCTCCAAGCCGACTACCAGTTGGCCACCCACCATGATGGGGACACTGGGGTGACTCCTCCGCTGCTGAAGCCTGCATTTCAAGCAGCAAGAATAAGTCTGAGCTGCACGCCCCAAGTGTTCACATGGGGATGCTGAACTCCCTACTTCACATGTGTTTTCTACACCTTTTCCTCCTATTGTACAAATTCTAAATACTCCTATCATATTTGATTTTGCTCTTGATAGTCATATCCTGATTTTTCTTTCACTCTATATATACTTAAAGGCTCAGGAAAAGCATTTTGTGGTCTCCACTCTTTCTACTCACGCCATTTTTTTTTTTTTTTTTTTTTTTTTTTGGTGGAACCAGGGATTGAACTCAGGCCCCTGAGCTTGCCAGGGAAGCACTTATTCCACTGAGCCATCTCCCCAGCCCTTTCTACTCACTTTTTTTTTGTTTTTGTTTTTGTTTTTGTTTTTGTTTTTTTGAGACAGGGTCTCACTGTGCAGTTCATGCTGGCCTTAAGCTCACTTTGTAGCTCAGGCTGGTCTCGAACTCACAACAATCCTCCTACCTCAGCCTCCCGAGTGCTAGGATTACAGGCCTGCACCACCACGCCCGGCTTTCTACTCACTTCTAAGCTGACTCAAAATTCTGACTGTTCCAAATCCAACTTTAATGCAAAGGTAAATCACCCCTGCTCGGATACTAATCATAGTGCTTTGATGGCCTATTTCCTCGCTTCAGTAAAATAGCAGAACGAGCCAGTCGGCATGCAGGGGCACACGCACTGCCGGCGCCTGTTGCACAGCTGACGCACACAGCCGAGCGGAGCCTCCCGCCTCTGCTGAAGCCCAGAGCCTCAGTCTTTCCCACTTATGACAATGTGCAGTGAAAGTTCACCTATGGCAGGGGCAGCATCTGTGTAGAGCCCCTGTGTAGGGGCTCTGAGTCCAGTTACCTGCTCTAGTTATTAATCATCTGATGAATTGGCAGAGGAAATGCTGTTGCCTAAGCAGTATAAATTATTTTGACCAAGCCATATTTGCTTAATCAAATTTTACAGATCAGCTAGTGGAAAGATGAATGAATGTGTTCCAGGCTCTATCTTGAGCACCTTCTGAGGGTGTCTAATGACTAAGCCCTGCCTTTGTGCTTGAGGCTTGTACAAGCCAGTTAAGGAGACAAGCCTTGGGGTTATGGCCAATGTGGGGCCATTGTGGACCTGGGATTCTTTCCCCTCCAAGCCACAGTTCATAGTCCAGAGCCCCTCTTATCACTCTCAAGGCAACTTAGACAGACATCTGTTGGTAATCTCTGCCTCAGTGCCAACAGGGACAGCCAACTCTAAAAGCAACAGGGAGAAAGTGAGTATTTTCTTTGCAAAATGACCCTAAAAGTTAACCGCATCTCAGAACTCTTGAGTGGTTTTTGCAAATGCAGCGTGGATAGGACCATAGGGACAAGGCACGGAGCACTGAGAAGCATTTCCCACCTAGGGGTAAGCACCCCTGGGCAGGAGGGCCTGCCTTACGGGAGGTGCCTTCAGTGAGCCCCAGTCTCCTGCCAGGGTTGCAGCACACACCAGAAGGAAACAAAAAAGGCATGAGACAGAAAATGGTGTTGCAGGGCAGCCTGGAACCCTAGCTGCTCATGAGGAGCAGAAGGGCACCAGGCAGCCAGAACCTCGGCATCTGCTGAGTGAGGAGGGGACTGAGGGGATTATCAATGACTCAGAGGACCCAGCCTTGGACCGTCTTTGTCTTAGCCCTAGTCTTAGCAGGTGGGAGAGGATGGCTGACTCCTGAGACAAGGGGGAATCTCAAAAGCATGACACCCAAATCCCAAACCTCCGTTCATCCCTTAGGGGAGTGTGCAAAATGAGACTTGTGAATCTGTGGTTCCCACCACAGCTGAGCCCCGACACCCTCCCATTTCAAAGCCCCATGCTGGAGGGACGGCCCTAAGTCTGGAGGTCGCTTCGGGGAGCACATCCATTCTTCCGACAGGGCCTCTTCAGCTTGTTCCATCAATATTTTCTACTTTCAGTCTAGACCTCTCTCCATGGTTAAATTTCTCTCAAGCATTTTACTTTTTGTGTTATATGCGAGATCACATTTACACTGGCTTGCTGAGCGCTCCAGTTTGATCCTTACACAACACGTGCGTGTACTATGACAACACAGGATTCCCAAGAAATACGTGTAATTGCTATGTGCCACTCATAGTTAAATATTTTAACTAAAAAACATGGACTCTTGGAAGAAGGGAGTCTAGGTCTGACACGAAATGCAGCCTGCCAGAGATACAGCCCCGAAGGCCCCCACAGTACCCCGCCTTCCCCCTGCACAAAAGAAGTCCTGACCCTCGTCTGAGCATGGAGCCCCCAGGTGGGGCTTCCTAGGCTTCTCCCCAGGAGTCCAACTGGGGCCACAACAGGCTCGGGTCCCCACTGCCACTTGTACTTGCTTGTCTCGCCTGAGCCTCATCTCCCCCCGGGTCACTTCAGCTTTCAAGATCCTAGACCTGCAGAGTCATAGTGCACTTCCACTGCTGCATGACAGATGTAATAAACCACGTCTAGTTACATTTAAATTTCAGATAAACAACAACAAAATTTTATGTATGCCCCAAATATTCCAAGGGATATGCTTATACTAAAATTGTTCTTTGAATGAAATTCAAAATTTCTGGGGCCTCCGTTTTCCCTGCATAGCCCATCCGTGCGTGGCCGACAGGGTCTATGCTCTTGTTGGCTTGTAGAAAATGGTTCACTTAGTCAGCTCATGGGGCAAGGGCTGATGCAGTGTAGGTAACTGGCCACGCTCATGCAAATTCAGATGCAGACAGTGGAGCAGGACTTTCGACCAAGAATGGACTTTCTCGGGCAACACAGAAGGAACGCAGCCACTCTAAAAGGGAGATGTAGCCACCCCCTGCTAAGGTACAGCGAGCTTCCTCAGGTGACGTGGAAAGCAGCCCACCAGAGGCACAGCCAACCCCTCCTAAGATCCTGAGTTCTGAGGAAATAACATTTTAAAAAACCTTTCTTTCTAAGATCCCACTTTACTGTAAATGCCATGTGCGAGAACCGGGGTGGGGAGCCTGAGTTTTGGTTGGTCATTTTGATAACTTCACAGACACCTGTGAGAGGTGAGAGGTGTCCACTGAGCCATCGCCGTGCCCTGCTTATCAATGAGTGACTCCAGACGGAGCGGCCTTGTCACTGACCCCTCCTGGAAACCAGAGCTGTTCTTCCTCCGTCTTCTTTTTTCCCAATAGAAGCATTCCTAGCCTCTCCTTTAATTCTAAAATTCTTTCTTGGACAGTTGCAGAACCACCAGCCTGGTACCCTCACTAACATCCTCAGGCCATGCACACAGTGACCTGGTTCCCAGCCACAACCTCCCCAGTTTTAGGATGAAGATGCTGGGGCAAGTCTTGGCACCTCTCTGGGGCTCTGCTTTCTCATCTGAAAGTAGGGACAGACTCTGCTTTTCTATGTTGTTATAACTGACTCCCAGGGACTTTGCATGGCAGCCCGAGGATCGAACCCCTGGCCCCTGCACCTGCTTGCAGGTGCGTTAATCCACTGAGCTGTTTGGCTGGCCCCACCTAACCCTGATTATCTCCCAAAGGGCCCCACTTCCTGACAACTTTAAAACTTGGGGAGAGGGGCCAAGGAGATGGCTCAATGGAATAAGTGCTTCCCTGGCAAGCGCGAGGGCCTGAGTTCAATCCCCGGTTCCACCAAAATAAATAAATAAATAAATAAAATAAAAAATAAAATAAAATAAAACTTGTGGAGATTCTAAAATGGGAACTCTGGGGAGACATTCAAGCCATAACAGGATAGGAGTGCACCCCAGTGGCTTTAGCATCCAGGGGGGACAGGAGGAAGGGGGATGGCAGCTGGGGTGAGGCTGGGGTCGTTCGTGGTGAAGAGCAACAGCGGCAGCCCTGAGCTAGGGCACCCAAGGGCGGCGAGTGTGGCCCCGGCCTGGGACTCTGCCTGCTGCAGGTGGCTTTTCAGTGGAATATGGCAACACTGTAGCCAACAGGGGCTCATCTCTGTCTTTCTGTATATTTGAACACACAGAGCATTGGGATTCATGCACTATAATATAAACAGACCAGGTCTCCCCACAAGCTGGCAGCAGTGTCACCCCAAACAGCACAATGTTAGTGGGCAAATAGCAGGTGCGCGCTCGTGCCGCCCGCTCCCGCTCCCGGGCCTGCTGCTTCCCTGGCAGCCACCCGGAAGCTGCGAGGATGACTGACAGCTCTATTTTCACACACTGGTCTGCCAAGAGTAGGACTGGACTGGAACCATTGGCTTTTGTCCCCGCAGGATTCAGCTGCTGGTGGGTAACGGAGCGGGTGATGGGAGGTGTGGTGCAGGGCCACGCGCCTCTCTCTCCCAGCCTCCGCTAGCCTCAGGGATGCAGACTTACCCCCGAGTTTCCTCCAGGCCAATAAGCGTATTTATCAATTGTACACTCATTCATTTCTCCTTCCTCGGAGCAGACACGTGTGAAGGCTGCTCCTGAGAGTGTGTAGGGCAAGGTGACCCTGCGCAGGTGTCGTCTGCGCACCTGCGTGTGCTCCCGAGCCAGGAAATGGCAAAGCAGCACTCGATTCCCTGGTCCCATGTGGTGGCCGAGGCCTCTCGGTGTCTGGAGGCCAGGCACGGTGCGGGGTTCGAGCCTTGCGAGCTACACTGCGTTGGCACAGAAAGAAAACAGGGAAACGCTGAGTGAAAAAGACAGTTGCCCTTTTGCATTCTTGTGGGAAGCGGACCACTAGAGTGTGCGGGGGAGGTGGTGGGCTGCAGCGTGGGACAAACAGAGAGGCCTCCCTGCCTGCTGGGGCAGAGCACAGCAGCCTCAGATCCCTTCGCAGTCACCTTCCAAAAATCCACAAGGACCCTGGGATGACGTCGGGGTGAAGGCGCAGGACTGTGAGCCACTGTGCACAGAGCCAGCCTCAGACCGCGCGTCACCCGGGAGTGAGACCAAGGCCATCAGTGCTTTATGGTCCTCAGTGGGGTCCGTCTCACCCCAGAGTTTCCGTTTTGTATTTTAGTATCTAGGAGAGGTTTTGATGTTTGTTTCATTGGATTTTTGTTTTGTTTTTGTAATTTAGTAGATGTTATGTTTGCTTGAGTCTTGTTGAAAACATGGATGAGATGTTTTCTATGAATGCATATTTTGTATTCTTGGAGAAAACCTGTTTTGGAGGCTTTGTGGCTCTCTGGGGCCCCCAGATCCGCCTTTCTCTTTGGGGTCACAGCTAAGCAGGATGGGGCAGGAGTTCTTGACTCAGCTTGTCAGAGCCGCCCACGCCTGAGTGGAACAGCTTATAGATGGGAGACTCACCGGGCCGACCAGCGATCGCCGCAGATTCTGCCTGAATCCCTCCAGCGGAGTCCAGGCTGGGAAGCCAAGGCTCGCCTGTAAGATCAGGGCCTGCAAGGACAGGAACACTCGTGGCTGAGGGTTGCATGCAACCCTTGGTGACCGGGCTGGCCTGGGGCCCCCTGGCAGGCTCCCAGCTGGCTGCTTAAATGTCACCTCCCTAGCTTGTTCTTATTTTTCTTGGATCATCTGATGGTGACAGGATGGCCATTTGCTAGGAACTCTGGGTTTTTTCTTTCCTTTGGTTGCTGACCCGGTTCTTCTCTGTTGCCCCATAGTCAGATTGGAATGGAGGTGAATCTTGTCTTAGGTCAACTTGGGGCCATCTCTGTCCTTAAGAAAAAGGTCACAGTTCTGGAGCTATGAGAACTTGTAACTGTTTGAGGTGTTCATTCAGTTGCTTGGTGTTAGAATGTACAGGACACAAAAAATGATAGTGGTTATTATTATTATTTTTATTATTATTAGTGTGTGTGTGTGTGTGTGTGTGTGTGTGCAGGGTCTCACTACACAGCTTGGACTCCTAGTGATAATTCTGTTTTCTGCCTCCTTAGTGCTGGGATTATAGACATGCACCAACCCCTCCCCACACTGGACTCCATCGCCAGCTCAGCACACACTGAGGCAGGGCTGGCGTGGTAGGTCAGGCGGTACCAGGGATCGAACTCCAGCCCCTGTGCTTACCTAAGCAAGCGTTTAGTCCACTGAGCTACACCACTGGTACTGATAGTGGTTATTTAGAATAATTATTTCCGTTGTATTTTCTTCCTTTTATAAAACAGTTTATTTCACTTGTATTGTACATACCTTAGAAAACACAGATCAATCCCTAAAATCATATGCACATTAACACCTGGAGCCAGCCACTCAACATTTTGATGCCTGGTGTTTCTATCATCTACCTATCTACATGTGCTGTTCAGAATGGATAACAGTCCATGCATAGTTTTGTAGCTCCAGGCTAATACTTGGCAAGGGCTTCCTCTAGTGGTGTTTTAATTAACTCTGCCACAATTGTCCTGGCTATAGGCATGTTCAGCTTAGTCGTAAATCAGACCCTGGGTCCTTGGGAAACGTTGGGGCAGAGAGTACTAACAGGAAAGGTGCCCAGCTCCCCAGCTCCACACCACTCTGAGACGAGCCGTGTAAACGGCTCTGTGCTGTGATCTCAGAGGCCATCCAGGATCAGAGGGCCTCATGCCCCTACCTACGGGAAGCCATCACAACAGGATTCGCTATACAAGAGCCCTCCCAGGGAACAGGTATGGAGAGAGCCAGCTCACTTGAATGTCCCCTCCTTTATTTATGTTTTCAATGTAGAGGACATCTGTATAAAATCTATTGCGTTTGTATGTGTTGCAATCAGTTCAGTCTTTATCTCAGGTCATAAGCGACTGGCTCGACTGGCCCATGAGTCCTTTTCCTGTTTCAAGAACACTTTGCTTGTGAGCAGCTCACAGGCCAAGCCCAGGGCTCTCCTGAGTCCTGGTCAACTTCCCGCATTACAACAGGAAGCCAAATGCCAGGCGAGCAGGGGCGGAAAGAGCCCATTTGAAGTGAAGCCTGCTAGGATAGGTACGAAGGCCCCTAGAATTCACAGGCTCAGGGCCCTCAGAAGTGACCCACTTCTACTTCCTCACTGGCATAAATGCTGCCCATTTTTGAAGCCTTTACTTGTTAGGGCTGAGCCCTCTTGCAAGTAGCTGAGAAATGAGTTACCAGTTGGAAAAAAAAACAAAAAAGAAAAAAAATGCTTAATGACTGAAAGTGCTGCCACCTGGCATTGCACCCCTCTCCAGGAGTCAGATGGACAGAGCAAGGACAGACTTAAGTGATCAACTCTGGCCAGCATTAGCATGGTCTGGAGAAGTCCTTGCTGTGCACAGCCACAAGCAAAGCTCAGAGACTCCATCTGCTCTGCCATCACCACGGCCACCAGCTGGTGCCAACACACAGGCCTCCATGTGCTGGTGCTAAGTGGTTTCTAGACGGGCTCCAGGAGATCAGTGTGAACAGCCATCCGTCATGCTGGACAATAACTGACAGGGCCAGGTTCACCCCAGGGGGAGGAGGAGCTCCTGGGCGGAAAGAGGGAGTCTTGTGGCTGTTGATCAAGAACTTGACACCAGAGAGGACTTTACTGATTCAGAATCAGGAGACTGCATTGGTTGCAACAAGAACCCACACATTCAGCAGATCTTAGAATCAGTGTAGATCTGTGGTCCCAAATCTTTTTGGTGTCAGGCACTGGTTTTCCATGGGCTGGGGAAGGGGCTGTGGTTTGAGGACAACTCAAGTACATTACATCTACCCTGCTCTTCATAACTGTTATCACTGCATTGTAGTACATCGTGAAAGCATTGGACAGCTCTCAAAAGTGCAGACCCAGTGGGAGCCCTGAGCTTCTTTTCCTGAGATTAGACCATCTCACTTGTGGGTGAGGGTGGATAGTGAAGGTCATTGATAGAGTTTGGCTATACATTGGCAAGCAACTGATTTATTGTGGTCTCTGCAGTCAAACTGAAGTAGGAAATTAGGACAAGCAAACTTGCTGGGCAAGTGGGTGTGGCCCATTGGTCACAGGGACCGAGGACACACACGTAGGATGCAGGCATCAAAATGACTCTGTAGCACTGTACTACCTCCACTAAGACTCGTTATTCTCAATTCTTCATTTACATCTTGTGTGAGGCCAAGCAGACCTTCAATAAGACAGCTGGGATCTGATGACAAACCAAGTGACTTTCTCACAGGACAATGGCCTCAAATGCCTTGTTTACATGAGAGACAAGAAGTCTATAGATGGGATATATAAGACCCCTACTATGATCTTTATGGCCACTGTGAGCCTTATACTAGTCAGCTCTCACTTTATAGAGCATATTTCTTTTCAAGTTCAATAAATGTAAAACCTCACAATCTTTTCTGTGCATTTTGTCTGATTCTCTTTTCAGGTCAAAGAATCTGGAAAAACAAAATTTGGGGCTCTAAATCTGGTAACAGGCCTCTCTGCTGATGCTGATAATCTGCCTTTGCAGTTGTTCTCCAGGGCTAGACTCACCACTGCAGCTCCTCCTTTTTGTATTTTTCTGCTGGATGGCTAAGACCAAGATAAAGCAAGACCTATAACAAGAAATGTAGCTTTTGTATTTGATAAGGTCTGTCAAATCCCCTCAGGATTTATGCTGTAACCCTGTACCACAGTTTGCAGATTCTTTGTCAGTGTCAGCCATGTAGATGATCACGGCCATTGCTTGACCAATTTGCTCTCTGTGAAAGCCTGAGAAAATGTTTTCTCTCCATGTCACTCACCTTAGGCACACTCTACATCATTGATCACTTTCCTCTGTGGCTCCATAATCTCCTTGATCAGAAAATTTAGGACACAGTTGAGTTCCATGATGTTACAGTACAGGTTCTCCTATGTCCTGAGTCTTGACCAACCTTGAAAGGCTAGGGCCAAAATGTTGGCTGTCCTTGAAGCCCTTCTTTTTCTCTAATTTTTGGTTTGCAAACTTAAGTTGTTAACCCTCCAGAACAGAAGCTTAATGATATTATTACCCTACAACATAGGCAGTTGAGCTTAACCTCACTATATGTCTGAATATCAAACATCTTGGGCATAACATGGAACAGGTAAATCTGCATTTTTATAGAAACTGAGGATATTTGTATTATAGGCATTATAGAACATGATTAGGGAGCTTATCTTGTAATGATTAGAATTGTTTATATGTATATATACATATGTTTGTTCAAGGACATATAAGGTCCTTTTCTTAGTATGCATTTGAGATTCAACTTCAGGTAAAGTCT
This sequence comes from Ctenomys sociabilis, assembly GCA_004027165.1. Lineage (NCBI taxonomy): Eukaryota > Metazoa > Chordata > Mammalia > Rodentia > Ctenomyidae > Ctenomys > Ctenomys sociabilis. The sequence continues at coordinate 20,153 of PVKA01009208.1, read as the reverse complement.
CCTGTCTGACTCTGTTTCTCTCTATCTTTGTCCCTGTCTCTCTGTCTCTCACTCTATCTCTATCTCTGCTTTTGTTTTTCTGTCTCTGTCTTTCTCTTTCTCTGTTTTAGTCTCTGTCTCTCTCTCTCTCTCTCTCGCTTTCTGTCTGTTTCTCTATCTCTGTCTCTATTTCTGCCTGTTTGTCTCTGTCTCTCTCTGTGCATCCTCTATGTGATTTTGTTGTTCAACAGACTCTGTGCCTTTAGATAACCCAGTCACTACACATTGTAACATCTGAATTAAATAAAGTGTTGAAAAGAGGGTGGGCCAAACAGCTCAGTAGATTAAAGTGCCTGCGTAGGCACTTGGGAGCTTGTAAACAGGAGGATCCCTACGAGTCAGATCTATGCAGTGAGACCCTGTACACCTTGTTCTAAATTAAAAATAATAATAATAACAAAAATAAAAAACAAAGAAACTGGTGACCAGCTTTGTTGTTCCTCAGCTGTCCTGCTCCATGGGGTTTTCTGGGACCATGGGAAGCTTGGCACTGAGAGGCTAGCAGCAGACCTGGAAAGAGGCTCCCAGGGGGGCGCAGGAGGCCCAGGAGAGCGGAGCCGAGTCCTCGGTCCCTACACGAGGTCTGGGGAAGGACTGAGGTCGACACAGCCACCAGGCCCAGCCAGACAGTGAGCATTTCACTTGACTAGAACCACCTCAAGGATTATGTTCATTGATAACTTAATCTTGTCTTTTTTTTTCTTCTGGCTTTAATTTTTTACATTTTTAAAATTAATTTTATTGAGAAACAAATAGCAATGAGACAGTTTCAAAACCAATTACTGGCCTAGTTTCAATAATTAATGCATTGCATATTGTTGTCTTTGTAGTGGTTATTTATAGTGCAAGATGCAGACAGGATATCCTGTCCAAACACTATTAGTACAAGTCTTTCTTCTCGTTGAATTCAGAGAAAGTAGCTGAATATCTCTCCTAACCTTGCCTTTTAACAATAGCAAAATAAAAATTTCTTCTCTATCATCAATGATGTTCATAACTGATAAAAGCCAGCAGTTGTTTTTACAAGGCAGTTCAGCATAAACAGAAATTTCATGAGACGATTGTTTTTCTTGTAATATTGTCACCTCTAATGTGCTTAGGTGTACAATGCAGTGGGCCTGTCATTCTGTTCTCTTCTTGTTTGAGATGATTTATAATGAATTTTGAGTGGTTGACGGTAAATTTCACGGTTTTCCTTTAGGTAGTTTAGCCCCTGAAACTTCTGAGCCTCCTCTAGGTGTTGGCTTCTTTCAGCGCTTCTGCTGGAGAAGAGGTTCCTGAGTCACACTGCTTGGCAGGCATCGCCGGGAAGGAGCGCTGCTGTGAGCCCCGCTTCTCCCACAGACTGGGGGGGGGGGTGGTTCCCTTTGTCTCAGCCTCATCCTGAAGGTGTGGCTTTCTCAGGAAAACAGCAATTCCCTCCTTAAACTGCCTGAGCCACAACCCAGCCAGCCTGAGCTCCACCCCCAGTAAAATCTTGGAAAACTTTAATTACCCTGAATCTTCTGGAAATCTGGCTACCAAATAGCAGGATCTTTTCTCCTTGCTCTCAGCTTCTCTTGGGTGAAACTCTGCAAGGTTAAGGAGAGGGGGAAGTCTACACAGCAGGAAGGAATGCAATGGGGAAGCTGCAGGGGGAAGGATCCGTTGGTGGCAAGTCGGTGGCAGGAAGACGTGTGAAGACAGGAATCTTGTGCTTGTGAACTGTTCCATTTTTCAAAACTCCTGAGCTAATCTGTAATTCCTGTCAATGCTGAGGACTTCTATATTTGGCAGAGTCTCACTATGCAGCTTGGATTTACAGTGATCCTCCTGTCTCAGCCTCCCCAGCGCTGGGATTACAAGAATGTGCCACCACACCGGGACTTGGTGGCCAGCTCACTGCACCCCGGGGGTGGGGCCGGCTACAAAATTCTTTAAACTGCTTCTCCTGTCAGAGCCCTGGCTCTCTTGGGGATTGACCTTTACCTTAAGCAAGCAAACCAACCAACAAGCAACTCCTCAGTTTTTAGATTGCTCAGAGGCCTGACTCTCCAGCGAGGGAGGCTGTGCTAGGCACAGGGTCTCTGAGGACGAAACTGTAACCCCCTCAGCTTCCCAAGCGGTCGTTCGTATCTGCCCCCTTCCGGGTGCCATACACCCTCCCTGTGGCCCCAAAGGACTTTGTTCAACGGTTCTGCTCTGTCTGAGGCTCATCTGTACCATGGCAACGAGCACCAAAAACACATCAGAGAGATGGAGTCTGTTAGCTTTCGTCCCTGTGACAAAATAGCTGCCACACACACCTTGGGTGTTTGAGGCTCATGGCTTCGTCCGGGATCAGCTGGTTCCGTGGCTTCCCTGATTGTGGCAGGCAGAAGGAACATGGTGGGAAGACACGAGGAAGGGCTGGTGGGCGGAGCTGCTGGCTTCGTGGGAGGTGGGAAGAGAAGAGGCTGGGGCCAGACAGTCCTGGAGGTCCAGTCTGAGGGGCGCCCTCCTCCTCTGTTTCACCTGCTGCTTCCGTGTCCCCAGAGAGGTCGTGAATGATGGTCTCTCAACCAATCAGTCAGAGCCCCGCGTCCCACCCCGCTGGGCCCGGGCATCATCTGGTAGCCTTGCCCTCAGCACGGGAATCCTGGGTGACGCTCTTTCAAAATAAAATGCTGCTTCGAAATAAAAATACAATTTAAAGAGGTAGGAGTATGGCTCATTGTGAAGGCCCTGAGTTAAATCCCCAAAAAGAAACAGAAAAAAGAAAGAAAAGAGGAAGAAAGGAACAGAAAAGAAAGAGTAAAAACTCTATGAATTGATAGGAAATATTTTCCAAGATATGTTATTAAGAGAAAAAGCAAAATATGAAAGAAGTACAGTATGCAACTTTTTGCTTCAGAAAGGAAACTTAAACACTTCCACCCACCGAGTGGCACAGAGAAGGACAGGAGGGTGCCCCAGGGACTCGTGCAGTAGGTCACACACGAAGGATGGGTTGAAGCAGTGTGTAGGTACGGGACACAGAACAGATCCCCCAAGACAAGACGCGATGGCACACCTTTCTGTGAGTTTTATGTGTATTTTTAATGGTTTGAATCCTGCTTTTTCATACATTAAAAATAATAAAGTAAATAAGGTTGAGTATAAATAGGAAGTGAAACATAAAATAAATGCACTTAGCTGTATTTCAAGGGAAAAGCACTTTATGTGTAAAGTGGGGGAAACCTTAGACTGAGAGGTCTCGGGGCAGAAATAACCGCCCAAGTCTACAGTGTGTGCTGGCAAGTGTGTTTGCTTTCACTGTGGCGAGGGCAGCAGTTCTGAGACCACCGGGCGTGGGCTGTATGACTGAGCAAGTGGCGGCTAACGCAGGCATGGATCTCACTGGCAGAGGAGCAAGTCACAAATACGAAAGAAGATAAAGAAAGAACCAGCCTTTCCCTCAGGATTGGGGGTATCATTTACGAACTCAGAGCTTCAGATTAAAGACCTTAGCTGTACACACACACACACACACACACACACACACACACGCACGCACCTGCTAATCTCTGTGCCCCGGAAGCCGAGCGAGCGGCAACGCATCCCCCTAACAGCGAGCACAGCGAAGCCCCAGTCCTGTCCCCAGTGGCTGCTCTCCACGAGCAGAACAGGGCTCCCTAGCTGACTGCAGGGCTGGAGCTGGGCCAACGTACATGAACCCGAGCTGCCGAAAGTCAGGAGGCCCCCGAGGCACTGCTAGGTCACCTCAGGGGGCGTGGAGAAGACACGGAGGGCTTCCACTCCGTGTTCTGCATAAAATAATAGTGGTAACAGGTTATAGCCTATGCAAATAGAATCGGGAGTCCATAATGACATAAATTATTAATGGGAGAGAAGGAAGATCTCTTTCCTAGAATAGAATTTCAACTAATAAATGCAAAAGGGATGGAATTAGCAAAGAGTGGCTTAACAATCAGGGGCAGTAATCTCTTCAGGCAGGAGCATCTGAGGGTGCTGGAACTAGCGGTAGCCAGCTGCGAGGAGGGGCGGCTGGCCGCGGGGGTCTCGGGAGGCCTCTCCACAGTGTCCACATTAGCTCCGAGGTGAGCAACTGCAGCTGGGCCTGGTGGGCATCAGCTTCGCAAGGTGATCAATGATTTGCTTCTAAGGACAGAGGAAGAGGGGAGGGAGGGGGGAAGGGAAAGGAAGTGAGAGGAGATTATAAACAAAATCAATCAGAAAAAGGAATACACAGGAGTTATTTGTATTAGTTTGCAGATCTTCTTTCTATGTTTATTCAAAACTTCAAATAAAAATATCTTAATACATGGCTGGCAAGATAGCTCAGCAGAGCACAGGGACCAGGATTTGATCCCTGGCACCACAAGCCATGCAGGTCCCACTCCTGGAGCACACTGAGACGGCAACTGAGCCTGGGTGTGGTGGTGTGTACCTGTAATACTAGCTCTTGGGAGGCTGAAAATAGGCGGATCACTAGAAGTCAGATATACGTAGTGAGACCCTGTGGAGCCTGTACTAAACACATAAAAAATAAATAAAAATAAAATATCTCAATACCTTCCCACTGGGTGCTAAGTCCACGTCTTTTATCCGGCCCAAGGTGGTATCCAAACAGGCCCCGAAGGGGAGCTCTGGCTGGTCACTTGAAGCAAGCACACCCAAGCAAGCTCCAGAAGGTCATGGCGATGCATCTGCCCAGAAGATGCTCTGCTGTGAGGGTCACCATGGCCTCAGAGGAGGGGTCACAGGGCTCAGAGGCACACACAAGCAGATGTCTTGATCGAGCACCCTCAGGAGCGAGAAGTGCAGAGCTGGAGGCCGAGCTGGTGTCCAAGTGCTGCTCCTGCTGTGGGTGAGGCCTGGACAGGACAGAGGTCCCTCTGCTCCTTCTTGTAGCCGGTTCCTACTCCCAGAGTCACCCAGGATTCTCATGTCTCTCACCATACTTAACTTATGCCTGTTCTTGAACTTCCTATAAGTGGGCTACACCCTACAGCGCTGTCTGACTGCTTTCACTCACCACACATCTCCATGATCCTGTGTAATTCATTTCTTTTTCAGCACTGGGGTGTATTCCAGTGTACAACAATGGAGACACCACTCCATTTTTCTCTTTGTAATGAACATCTGGCTTTCCCTCCAGATTTTGGCTATAACAAAATTGCCGCAAATGTTCTTGAATAAGTTTTCTTATAGAACTATGTTTTCATGATTCTTACATAGATACCTGGGGGGGGGCATTTGTTGAGACATCGGACAAACTGATGCTCAACTTCCTAAAACTCTGCCAGCTGTAGAACTTTGATTCTCTTGTGCACAGCATGTCAGAATTCCAGTGACTCCACACGTCTGACCAACATCTGATGCTGTCGATGCTGTCTGTACTTTTTATCATCTCTTGGGTGTGAGGTAGTGTCACTGTGGCTTAATTTTCATGTTCTCAAGATCAAATAATATTGCGCATCTTCTCAAGTGCCTATGGGTCCTCATATCCTCATTTAAAATATCTGTTCCAATCATTTGTTCCTTTTCAAGTTCTGATCATGAGCTCAGTGAGAGATTAGCAAGACCCGAATGGAGGTCGTCGCCCTGTGGGTGTGTAGAGAGCACATGCACACAGAGGAGATATGTAAGAGGGCAGACTCATAGCATGGGACAAGCGTAAGAGAGGACGTGGTGATGAGCTCGTGAGGGAGAGCCAGGGCTCTGGTGGGTCTGTCTGTCGATAAGGGGCCATGACGCTGGCCATCTTCACACTGCTGACACAATCCAGCACAGCACGGCCCATGCGAGGACACAGCGTCTTTCACCAGTCCTCACCTGTTTTAGTCACTCTTCTCTCATTGTTGGGACAAATATCTGACACCCAAAGTGAAGGAAGGGAAGGAAGGAACGGTTCACAGCTACTGGGGGCTTCTGCTCTTACTCGGCTGGCTCCGAGGCGGAGGGGCACATGGCAGCGCGCAGCAGTGCACGGTGGCAGAACGACAACAATGCCGTAGAGAGAGAAATTCTATCTCTCTTATATCACATTCAGGCTATCCTCCCCAGGGTGGGGTGTAGTACTCACACCTATAATCCCGGTCATACTAAAACCCGTAATCCCAGTGGATCATGAGTTAATTTCAAACTCTAAAAGTCCCCACCCCATGACTGCATGAGGCTTTGGGGGGCCAACTAGACACAGACCATAACATCACCCAAAACCAATTCCAGTCCCAACCGTTAGCTATGCTTCCGCATAGAGCCCCTCGTGAGAGCATGCCAAGAGCTCAAACGGCTGCATCACCATCACTTTCCAAGGGTGGCAGTTCTGCTCTGTTACTTCAAGACAACCTAAATGCTTCATTGGTTTAGAGAGTCTCAGGCAGTCTCCATGGAAGATTTTGTTTTTAAAACATTATCTTTTCAAAGTCAACAAAATGGGAATCTAAAATTCTCTACAATGTTTATTCCCATTGATATGTTTCATTTGGAGTAGGTCTTTGTAAAACAACTATTTCATTGTCCAATCCCAGTCATCCAGCTGCAGAACATGATGTCCTCGGGGTCCTTAGTCACAGCTCCAGACTCTGAGCAATCACGGCGGCCCTCCTGTGGATCTGGCTGCCACAGTCCCATGAGGATGTTGACCAGTCCTTGCACAGAATGATTCCGATTTGCAGTTGATCCAAAACTCACAGATCGATGCTCAGGCCTTGCTTAACATAAGCTTAGTCACAGGATGACAGTGCCTCACAGAGTCCACACAAAAGCTGTCTTTAGAAAGCTTCTCTGAGTCATTTCCAGGGAAGTCCCTGTGCTTTCCATCATCTCCCGGTGTTCTCTTCACTGGAGTGCATATTTGGACACATAGTTTAACTTAGGTGCTTTTGAGTAGATGTTCCCAATCCAGGAATCATAAAACAAGCTCAGCCAGCTTGACGATCCACATAAATTCACACTTTAATTGAGCTCTGAAAGTGCAGGTTTGCTAGTAATAGCAAGTTGTGCTATTGCCTAGATACAGGAAGTAAGTTTTTATACAAAGAAAGAAGTATGAAGAGAATTTTGGGTAGTACAAAAGTAGGGGAATAGTCTAATGTCTCTAAGATTGTAGCACATACGCCATGGATTTGTGATTTGTGATCCTGTTATGCTTTTTATTCCTGCAATAGCTTGTTATATCTTGCCCCAATGTATAGGAAAGGCATGCATTACTAGAGTATAATAAAATACAGTATTAGAAAAGCTCTTTTAAAAACAACAAGTTGAAACAAAAAGCACAAGTTAAACGGTAGAGCCAAGAGACCCACTCCACACAGCAGAGGGGTTTTCAGGAGCAGAGACTGTGGCAGAGGGAGCAGAAGCAGCACCCGCAGGCACTGCCCAGCAGCACAGCTTCCTTCAGCTCAGGCAGACTCAAATCCTCTAAGCTGGCAGCTCACCCATGCCCGGACAGTGACAGAAAGAGGTCTGCATCAGTAATGATGATTTTGAAGGATAAAGGGATTCTCTGTTTAGCATCTAAGAAAAGCATTTTGGGGTTTGACCTTTGCTCAAAGGTGAGTTGAGGCAGAGTCATTCTATGTAGTGCAGACTGACAGCCCTGGCCAGCTTCAAGCTTACAGGTGACCCTCCCTTCCGCTGCTGCCCCCCAGCTGCTGGGATCGCAGGTGTGCCTCTAAGCTAGGCTAAGGAAAACATGTCTAAGGTTGCTTCCGAGGAAGAATGTGCAGCCTGGCCAGCATTGGGCCTGGCTTCCGCAGTACAGGTGCTCAGCACGGATGCACTAACAGCTTCTCTGGTGGGAAAGCGGTTCCAACCCCAGGGTATTAGAATCCCTCAGGCTACTGCCTAGGTGCAAGAACAGTAAATATGAATTCTCAGGGATATTTTAGAAGACTAGTATGCTGCTTTTCTGTTTATGCTATAAAAATAACTTCAAACCTCGTGACTGGAACAAGACGAATTTAGTCTCTCGCATTTTGGGGGGTCAGAAGTGCTGAAATCAAGGTACCTGGTGGGGCTCAGTTTGTTCCAGAAGTTCCGGAAGGGTGGCCATCCCCCATGTCTGCCAGCCCGGTGCTCAGCAGCACCCCTGGGATTGGGACAGCTCCTCTGTCCCCAAGGCCAGCAGGGTTGTTGCTTGGGCTCTTCTGTGGCCACACCTTCCGCGTGCCCCACCCCACCTCCGCTCTCCACTCTAAAGGCCTCTGGTGAACCCACCTGGACATCAGGAGCAACTTTAGTTCTGCCTGCACCTGTCACCCAAAATATTTCTTTGGCATCCAGAAGTCACCCCAGGCCTTGGCTCAGGGCTCTGCCTCCAAGCCAGCTCCCCAAATCTCTCTCTGGATCCTACCTTTCCTCTAACGAAGGTGCCTGTGGCAACCTTTGGCTGCTGGTGCACTCCAGGACAGGTGCACACCTCAAGAGCCTTACGGTAGCCACATTCGCAAGCCCCATGGTCACGCGGTCACAGGCCCGCAGAGTCAGGACGCAGACGCCCATGCCTGAGTGTCCTCGTGGGGCGGGCGCTACCACGGTGGCCTGAGCAGAGCCCTACTGGAAAAGAAATTACAATCCTGTGTATTAGCCCAGCCTGGAGAAAACGTGTGAGGACAGGCTGCACACACGTTCAAGCAGAAGTTAGGACGGAAGTGCGCCCTCCTAAACACGCAGCAGGCTGTGAGCTATAGAACAGACTCACAGAGAGGGAGAGTGGCTCCACACCCAGCCATGTGGACTTGGGTCAGTGGGAGAGAAACACAGTATTTAGTGTTAAAAAAAAACTACCAAAACTTTTGAGAAAAAAGTTCAGATCCTAAACTTGTATCCCTGCCTGTCACCTGTAGAGTCTGTCTTTCTCTGTCTCCTGTCCCTCTACCTCCCTCTTCTCCCTCCCCCTCCTTCTCCCCCTTTCCCTCTTTCTCCCTCCTTCTCCCTCTCTCTCCCCCTCTCTCTCCCCCTCTCTCTTTCCCTCCCTCTCAGTGTCTCAGCTGTATTGCCAATGCACTGCGGTCTGGCTACAAGGACACAGGTGCTGGTGTACCGAAAGCCCTACTGTTGAAGAGAGATTGGGCCCAACGGGTTGGCAGAAAATGGAGCTACAGAAATTTCAGTCCAGAATTACGGGTTTAAGAGTTAAGATGATGTTCCAGAAGATGACAAGACTGTACTTTAATAGACGTAGACTGTCATACATGAAAATGTCACCCCTTTAAGCAAGCGCTATTGTACGTTAGGAAAGGGTCTCACTACTAGATGGACCTCATAAGTGATCCTCCCGTTTACAGCCTCCCAAGAGCTGGGATTACAGGCGCCTGCCACCAGGCCCGGTCTTAATTTCTGTCTCAGTGTGCCCTGGGGGTGGGGTCAGCAAGCCCCAGGGATGAACCCTGGCCCCTGCACCTGCTTGCAGGTGCTTTAATCCACTGAGATATTTGGATGGCCCTCTGATACTAGTGTGTGTGTGTGTATGTGTGCGTGTGTATTTAAAAATAGAACCATGAAAATTTTGGGAAGAAACGTAAGAATAATTTCATAGTTTTAGAATGGATAAATTTCTAATGTAATTCCTAACCAAAAACAGTATTCCTAAATGAAACGTTTCTTTTTTTATCAGGGATCAAACTCAGGACCTTGAGCTTGCTAGACAAGCTTATGCCATTGAGCTATATCCCTGGCCCCTGTAACATGTTTCCCAAATGAAAATAGTATCTGTATTTGAAGAATTAACTACTTCAATAACAGTAAAACAGTTTTAAATTTTACATGGCTGAACATCTCAAAGTGAACAATTTAAAAACCCAACAAATCATTTAGTCTACAAATGACAAAAGTTAATATCCTTATTATGGAAAGATCAGTTGAAATCAATGATGAAGAGACAATTTGGGACCTGGGAGATGGCTCAGTGACATAAGCACTTGCCTGGCAAGCACAAGGTCCTGAGTTCGAGCCCCGGTACCAAAAGAGATAACTGACCATGAGACAAAAGTGGATGGAAGGCAGAGAAGATATCTTGCCAGAGAACTGAACAGAACTAGTAAACAGAAGAAGAGCTCTGCCTACCGATCAAACTCGGGAAATTTAAGCAAATTGAAATGTCCAGTTTGGGTTGCTGTGGCCCAAGTTCCCAGCAGGGAAGCTAACCACGCCCAGCCAGCCATGCTGTCCACCACAGCGCGTGACCTGGACGTACTGTCCTTCCTGCCCCTCCGCCGGCTTGTGTGCCAACCCAGAGCCTTCAGGTCCTCTTACCTCTCCAGCAAGTAAGGGCCACGCTGGCCCTCAGGGCCCTGCCCGGCCAGCAGCAGAGGGACGGGAGCAGTGTCCCCGCCCTGATGCCTGCCTGGGACCCTGTGCTCTGGCGGGGGCCGAGCCTGCCTGACCCTGTACAAGGCAGAGCTCTCTTCCAGCTTAGGCCGAGACGTGTGCCACACCCACACCGCTCTGCTCTCTCCCACTCAGGAATTTGGGGTGTTTCTTGCTTCTTAGCTACCAACAGAAAATATTTGGAAAGGTGGTGTGGATTCTCTAAAGCTGACATGCAAAACACATGCTCTAAATCATCGTGGCACTTGACAACCCAACTGCCTCCAGATTCTTCTCTCTGTCGCTAAAAGCTGACACCTTTGAAGGTCAGGCATGTTGTTTCCTGGGGGAAGCAGCCTTGGCACCTTCAGAAATGAACCAGCTGCTGCCTAGCCAGCACACCATCGGCAGAAGGTATCTTTGAAATAAATTAATCCCTCACATAATTAAAACATGAATGCAGCTGTGGGGCTCCACCCACACCCACACACTCGCGTGCACACACAGGGCTCACAGCATCTGCCCTGGGAGGGAGGCAAAGGGCCCTCCAGCTGGACGCGACAGATCTGCGCCTGCAGACTCTACCTGGAACCCACTCGAGGCCCCCAGCCACAGTTCCTACTGGCCAGTGACTCACTTCCCTGAGAAGCGTTCCACTTGGACTTATTTGACTTACGAAAATGATACCTATTTTAGTAGAAAATTCAGAAAAGCAAGTAAGTCATCCAAATCCTTCAGAATCCTCAAGACAAGCACCATGGACATTCTGAATCGAATATTCTATCTGTCCTTTAAGGATATAGTTTTATATATATATTTTTTCAAAGATCACCGCAATGCTACAAATCTTTTTTTCTTTTTCTTTCTTTCTTTTTTTTTTTTTTTTTTTTTTTTTTTTTTTTTTTTTTTTTTTTTTTTTTTTTTTTTTTTTTTTTTTTTTTTTGCTGAATATTTCAATGACATTTTCCACAATCTATATTTTAAATTATTTTGACTGGATGCAGTAGGTGCATTATATGGGTGATCATAACCAATATAATAGAACCCTCACTTATAAAATGGTCTGTGTTTTTGATTTTTCCCAACCCAGCTAAATCTTTGACACATGCATGCTTATACACTTAGTTTAAATTCTTTTTTTTTTTTTTTTTTTTTTTTTTTTTTGTGGAACCAGGGATAGAACTCAGGCCCTTGTGCTTGCCAGGCAAGCACTTAATCCACTGAGCTATCTCCCCAGCCCCCTTAGTTTAAATTCTGAAGAGTAAACATTTTCAAACTTCATATATTTATATTTATTATTTATTTATTTATTTATTTTATTATTATTATTTTATTTTTTGGCAGAACTGGAGATTGAACTCAGGCCCTTGTGCTTGCCAGGGAATCGCTTATTACCCTGAGTCATCTCCCCGGCCCCAAGATTATGTTTTGAATGTGGCCTAATTAAATTGGCCAACTGTTCAAGGACATTTAAGTGAGAATTTTTCTCTGTAGAAATAATGTTCCAAATGAAAGAATGAGTTTTACACTCTACATGCATTCCACACTCACCGCAGATATGTCAAGCTGAACAGTGACACGGCTTCCCACACAAGGCGAGAATCCGCAGCTCGCACAGATGCGCCCACCTCGATCTTCTGCCTTCTAAGGGCAATGACGGGGCGGAAGTGACCTCGTCTCGGATGTGGCCATTCCTGATGGTGATGGAGCAAGGGCGCCTGTTTCCTCAGGCCTAGGCCTGTGCGTCAGCGCCAGCTCCTTAAGACCACTGAGCATGAGGACAGGGAAGCCTGGTTCTCCTGGACCCAGCCAGCACCGACACTGCTGGAAAGGCCCACTTCTGCAGGCGCAGAGGTGGGGCTGCCTGGTTGCCAGCCAAGGAGCTTAGTTTTCTGACTCAGTGGCCCCTCTGAAAATAGCATATAGAAATAAGGCATCCCTAATGAGCAATGCCTGTTACCAGTGTTTAAACACCCAAGATATTAGGGAAATGCAAAATGCTGCTATTACCTTTAAAATGAGAAGGTGAAATTATGAGTGTCTTATGGGCTTTGTTCTCCCCTGTAATCTAAGAAGAAAAGATGTTGGTAATTTAAAATCTCCAGATCACTCAATAATCTTTTACTCAGAGCTTCCTGCATGCCAGGCTCCCCTCAAAGCTATGTTCCTTTAGGTTTGGGCAGATACCTCAGTGGGTCAAAGCGCCTGCTTAGGCAGAGTGCAGCGGCCAGGGTTCAATCTGGATTTCCCCAGGGCACATTGAGATGGAGATTGAGACTGGGTGTGGTGGTGCACCTGTAATCCCAGTGCTTGGGAGGCTGAATACAGGAGAATCACTACCAGTCTGGCCTACACAGTCAGACCCTGCAGACCCTGTAGGCCCTGTACAAAAAAACAAATAAAATTAAAAAAGCTATGTTCTTGCAAAGAATATATAATCCCATGTCGATGATTATGTGTATTATAACCTAGTTAGATTATTGAATTATGACTATGTGGCCCAAGTAGATAAGTAAGTGTACCTTAGTGTGACATTCCTGAAACAGTGGTGGTGAACCTATGGCATGCAGGCCACACAGTGGACACACAGACAGGGTATGACATGCAAGACAAATGTCACAGCAGCTCAGCATTGGACAGCTGGGGTTAATCGCAGCGCTGGCACTTTAATAACAAATGGGTTTGGGGTTATGGTGTGGACCCTGAGTCGCTGAAAGGCCTGCTATCGCTATTACAGAATTCCTGCTCTACAAAGAGCCAGCTGAGTTGAGAGGCGTAAGTGTGTGGGTCCACAACCTTGTCTCAGATATCACATGTGTTTAAGGCACCACTGGTGACAAGGACCGCAGCCAGGGCTACCAAGCGAGGCTGGCCTTCATCAGGCAACTATCTGCTGTGCAGAGCTTTCATCCTGGTCCTCATTCTCCTCCAGCCACCTCACTGGTCAGAGCACACTCCCCATGTGGCCACAGGAGTCAGGGAGAGCTGCCCAAGACCTCCAAGCCCTGCACTTGGACCTGAAATTACTTCCATTCACTCAGTTGCTTTACTGGAGAGAGGGTGGGAAGAGACACCTCACCCCTAGCCATTTCAGTCAAGCATTTCTTACCTGCCATCAGATGCTCAGTGAATCAAAGCTGCCAGGAAACGCAACCCCTGCCTGATGTCCATGCAAGTCTTGGCCTGTCACCACTGTTCACCTGCCTGGGGTCTCACTTGCTCTGTGATGTGGCAGTTGGCCTTCTGTTCCCTGGTGCTGGCCACCTGGGTTTCTTCGTGATCTCTGTGGTCCCTTCCTGGTCTGAGACACTGAGCTTTACGTTCAGTCCTACCCCAAGTGGGTTCAGATGCTAACGTACTGTGCAGTTTGTGCATGAAATACTCCTTCCTTCTCTGTCCAGCCAAGCAGGGGACGTCACTGGAAAACTGCCAGTCGATGCCTTAGAAGGCTTGGGCAGAACTGAACTGATGCCCTGGACTACAAAGGAAGAGGCAGGAGTCGGCTTAAAGATCTGAGCTGTATAGCATGGTCTTTCGGCCAAGATAGTTGAGAAATGCGGATGTCAGCTAAGCAGATGAGTGTGTGCTCCAGGGCAGATGCCAAGCAGGGTGGGAACCTACTTCATCCTTAATAAAGCTGAGTAAAAGGAGCAGAGATTCCAGAGTTCTGTGACTATTCAGGTTCTTGGCCACAGGAAGCTTTCTGCGCTTAGTGGGGAAGAGAGCACCATGCTGATGTAAGGCGGTGATCTCACCCCGATAGCTGGTGACGTCACCCTTTCTACCTACAAAAGTTGCTCCCCTCCTCCCTCCTGGGCCTCAGGCCTTCCCTCCTCCGATGGATCCATCCATGAGGATACGCTGACGCTGACGTTGAGAAGTGTCTTTCTGTCCTAGTCAAACATACCAGAGCCTTTCCAGCCCTCATGAACCAGCAAGAAGGCTTCAGGGTGCCCGGTGTTTCGAGGCCCCCGGAAGAGAAAAACAGAGACTCTGTTCGGTAACTTTGCACACATGTTTGTAATTGATCTAGCGCCGGCTCTCCATTAGAATAAAATTACCCTATTTTTCATTTGGATGAGCTGTCATCTCCGCTGCTCCATTGTGCGGGAGTGGAAAAGCTTGATTACTTGCTTCAGAGTTAGATGTGTGATTTTCCTAAAAGGCTACTTCCACAGGCACTTTTTCAATCAGGGCTGCAGAGTGTAGAGAAAAAGATGTTGGAATAATATTCCATCAAAGCTTTCAACGTGTGGCTCCGTGTGGAGAGGATCTTAGAGAAGTCTATCCAAGAGGAAGCACTGGGATCCTGAGGGCAACAGCGTGTGACCCTCCTGCACAGACGCAGCCTGTGTAATGCAAGGATGCAGATAGCTTGTGGCCCTGTGGCTCTAGGCGCCTTGAAGGCAGGACCCGGCTGAATAGCACGGACCTCTAGCGTCGAGCTCAGTGAGCAGCGTGCAGTGCAGCCCAATCAGGGTTACATAAGCCAGCTGCATGATTGAGGAAACCACGGAAACTGTGGGTGGACAACCGGGTCCTTCTGACCAGTTCTCTCGTGCTCGGCTGCAAGGCTGTGTTCTGGTCAATCGGGGATGGGGTCAGATGTGGGGTCTCCACAGCCCTGGCTCAGTAGGCTCCTGCCCCACTCTTTCTCCCTTCCACCAGGGTGGGAGGGAAACAACCACAGGGCAGCATAAGCCCTGAGTGAGAGGACAGAAGCTTTTTCACCTGGATCCCTACAGGCTCGCTCAGTGCTGTTAGGGGATGCAGAGGGTAGCTCTAAGCCAACTCCAGGGGGGATGGTAGGGCCACACGACACTCCCCTCCCCTTGGGGTGCAGCTAAAGCTAGAATGAGGGGTGCAATTCTTTAAACCTCCACAGAGCCACAGAGGGAAAGGTAATAATTCCTCGTCAGCAGCACATCCCTCAGGAGTCCTCGCCAGAGGCTAAGGACAGGAAGTAGCTCACAGATGAAATGCTTGCCCTGCATGCGCAAAGCCTGGGTTTGATGCCAACATCAAAACAAGAAAGGTGGATTGTGGGAGACCATCACACTGTCCTCATGGACGTACTGAGTGCCAGCACTCACCAGATGCAGAAAAGGAGCCGCTGCCTGGGTTCTCGGGGAGGAAATGGCTCTGACTCCTCCAACCTGACCAGTGTAGGCTGAGAGTGTGGGCAGGAAGAGGACTTCCAGCCACAGGAGCAGCTTCTGGTGGAAACCAAGCTGCAGAACAGAAAGCAGTGCTAGAAGGCAAGTCACTGCCAGTGGATTCGCAGAAGGAGCCCTGGCTGCCCTAACAGCGTGGTGCTCTCCTATGCATTTCTCGCTTAACCTCAGAGTGACCTTGCTGGTGGCGAGGCTGTCTGGCCCAAGCTGTACAGATGGCGAAACTGGAACTCAAGTCTTCTGCCACCTGACCCCGCGCCTTCTATGGAGTGAAGCTCTAGTGGATGTCGGTGCTCAGCTCCAGGAAACCACACCCTGCTCCCAAGGCAGCACTGTGGCTCTGCAGAGCATGGGGACACTGTCACAGGGTCAAGGTTACAGAGCCAGGATATCAGTGAGGGTCTCCCATTTGCTTCTACAGACAGAGTACAGGTGAGCAAGACTCCAGAGGGGCAGAAAAGAGCACAGAGCTGCTGGAGATGTCATCAGGGCCCCGCAGGCCGCGAGCCTGAAGCAGTGCCTTGGATCTCAGTGCCTGCAGAGGTTGGGCTGCAGACAGTGCCTTGGCCACCTTCTGCACAAACAGCCCTTGCCCATGATTTGTTTCAATTCTGCATGTGCTCACTGAGCACCCCAAAGGAAAGCTGCTAGCACCCTCCTGCTCTCCAGCTCCTGCACGGCAGGAATTTGTAGACTGAGGGATATTATTATCCAAATTATATAATTTAAGTTATATCATTTAGAGGGATAAAGCCTTGTCGAGCCAACACTTTTAGGTGAATGGTTCTAGTGTTTAAAAACTGAAATGTCCCAGAGCTCTGCAGAATTCTGAGTGCTGAGACTTGTCAACGTTTCTACTAGATATCCACAGTGACACACCTGTGCCACAGTGAGAGAAACTGGAAACAAACCGAATGCCCGGGGGGAGACCTCGGATCTTCTGCTGGTTACTGGCACTTTCCCGCCTCATTTTTTAAAGAATGTATTTAGGACAGGGACTACAAGGTCTGCAGGGTCTCACTACTTAGATTGGGCTCGGAGTGATTCTCCTGTTTTTCACCCTCCCAAGATCTGGGGTTACAGCCATGTGCCACCACACCCAGTGTTAATCACTGTCTTGGCCCACCCCGGGGTCAGGGCCGGCCCAGCATGCCGGGGACCAACCCTCGGCCACTGTGCTCGGCCTAAGCCAGTGCTTTAGCCGGCTTAGCCATCTGGCCGGCCCTTATCAGCTCATTTTTAAGAAACATTGATTGATTGGGCCCGGGGCGATAGCTCAGTAGAATAAGTGCCTGCCTGTCAAGCACAGGGTCCTGAATTTAATCCTGGTACTGCAAAAATAAAAAAAACAAACAGAGATAGATAGATAGATAGATAGATAGATAGATAGATAGATAGATGATAGATAGATAGATAGATGATAGATAGATAGATAGATAAATAGATAGATTGGTTGATTGATGATTCTATGAATTGGATCCAGGACCTGTGCTCAGATTACAACTTCAGCCTTTCCTTTTGGGACTTTTTTGTTTGTTTGCTTTTGTCTTTTTTTGAAACAGGGCCTTGCTATGCAGTTCAGGCTGAGTTCATGTTGCAGCCCAAGCTGGTCTTGAACTGACAGTGTTCTTCCTATCTCAGCCTCCCAAGTGCTGGGATTACAGGCATGCACCACCATGCCCAGATCCTTTGGGAACTTTTTAAAAAATGTTGAGACAGGGTCTCACTGAATTGTTAGATTTCCCAAGTGGGCTTGAACTTGGAATCCTCTTGTGTCAGCCTCCCAGTGTGCTAGGGTGACAAGCATGTACAAACTGGCTGGAATTTAAATTTTTACAATTTTGGATGTATAAAAAAACTGAAAAGAGTTTACAGAGATTTATGTCATAGATTCTGATATGAACATTTGATGTGAGTGTGACCCATAGACTACACTGAATGAATCAGAGTTTGTATATTTTCGTTAACTATTGTCCACTTTATTCCTGTTTCTTCAGATTCCCCTGGACACTTTTGTTCATGCCGAGATCCCATCCAGGACACCACGCTGCGGTTTGTTGTTGGCTGTCCCCCTAGTCCTCTTCTCCGTGACCTTCTGTGTCCTCGTGACCCTGACTCTGAGGAGCACTGGTGAGCCGTTTTACCGGATGCCCTCGGCTGGGTTTTGTCTGTTGTTTTCTTGTGGTCAGACAGTAACCAGTTACTTATATTTTTGGACTTCTGAGACCTGAGGAGGGTGCTGTGGACTTGGGGTACTGGGACAACGGTCACAAGGACTGACCTGATCACACTGTGAAGAAGGGTGTCTTGGCTCTAAGGTCCTCTTCATTGAAAAATGTCCTTGACCCACCACACAGGCACATGTGACTGAGCCAATCTTAAGAAAATGTTTCATATAGCTTCTTATGAAATCTACTTTAATTGTAATGAACAAATTAAATAGCTATCTGTGGGCAATTACAAAGGGCTATAAAAGGTATTTCTGTTTGAAATTGCTGGTCTTTTTGAACAATGGGAAGGGTTCCGTTCTCTTAAAGATTGATTAAGGTACTAATTTGTGCAGAGAATGCCTTTTTAATCATCAGCAGTAAGTAGAACAACCCAGTCTCCACATCACTTACCAAACAATGGAAGGTACTGTGAATTTGACACTGGAATCATGTGTTCCAAATGCCAACGGATCACCCTTCTGAAGCTCCAGCAACATCACCGCCATCTTGCTTCTTGTGCTCCTGAAAGCTGAGGCCGACCCAGCAGGTGTGCAGTCCTGGGCTGGGGCGCACAGCCTTGGGCCGAACCTCAGTTCCTTCCTTCCAGGACGAGTTTGCCAAAGGGGTGTGAGGAAGCAGTCCAGGGGGTGTCAGGGCAACTGGAAGCCCTGAGGGCAGAGCAGGATTTTCTCCCCAAAGGATTTCCTTTCAAGTTTGCCCTGGAAGCAGGAATGTGAGCCTCCCTGGGCTCTTCCTCTTCTGGTTGCCGGTGGGCGAGGGAAGGAGCCCCCTACCCTGAGCCTCAGAAAGACCATGATGTTCTCTTCCTCCCTTACCCAAACCTCACCCTCCACCAGTGAAGACGCAGGCCAGAGCCACCCATGTCTATCAGCTGCAACCCACTGCTACCCAGTAGAATCTAGCTGTACCCCAGAAGCCTTTCACATGTTGCACCTTTGCCTCTCTGAGTCCAACCCATCTATCTAGCAACAGTGTGGTCCTTTCCCAAAAGAACTTGTGCCCTACTTAGGGTCACCCACTGGCTTCAGGGTGAGAGGAGATCAAGCAATGCCCCTTCTCACTGTAGCCCAGGGGCCTTGTACAGCCTGCCCGGGACCACCCTCCTCTGAAGTCACCAGCTCTGGCCACACCTCCAGGCTCAGATGCCCCCACTCCAGAGCCTCTGAACTCACTCATTCTCCCTCATATGTCCACATCCATTTCTGGGCTCAAATCCCAGCTTCCCCAGCAGTTCAATTCAATCAGCCTGCAGCCCCCCTTTCAAAAGAGCTCTCTGCGTAGCGCAAGCCCAGGCGCCTCTTACTCATTTGCTTCCTACTTCCCCAGCTCAAGGGCCCTGAGGACAGAGACGCGCTCACCTCCTTGGTGTCTCTGGTCCTCAGCACACAATAAGATAGATGCCCGATAGATACTTGGGGAGTAACCGAGTGTGCAGCTGGAACTCCTTGGTGCTCAGCCGTGCAAGGCCATTCTCCCCGGAGGAGGAGCAGGGCCTATCTGGGCCATAGGGCAAAGAGCGGGCCACATGCCTGCAGGTCCGGAACCTGCCGGGAGTGAGAAACAGGGAGAGAGACCTGGCGGTGGTGGAGGAGGGGGAGGGCCACGCAATGTGAAGCTTCTGCTGATTGGTGCTGGTTAGCCATGAAAGATTGGCGGCTTGGGAAAGGTACCTGCGCTCCTGCATCAGAGGGAGGGAGGGATAAGGGCTGGCACCCTTGGGGAGCAACTCGGCAGAGTCTTCTCAATTCAAACACGTGGTAAAGCTGCCCTGCTGTGTGCTCGAGCGATGGACATGGATGCCGGGTAAGGGCTCTGAGGACGCGGATAGGCATTTTATTCATAATGAGAAAAGCTGGGAAACCCAAATGTCCATCAAAAACTGTATCTCAGTAATTAAAAAAAAAAACCCTGCCAATCCACGCACCCACACAGATGCCGTGCAGATGTCTTGCTACACAGGGGACGCCAGACGTGACGAGTGTGTGCTTCCAGGACGCCGGTGAGCCGGCAGGGCCGAGCCCTGCTGTGGGACGCAAGGAAGGCCGAGGTGCAGCGTTGGCACCACGCGATGCGGGCCAGTACGAAGGAGCTTCTCCAGGCCGTGGAATCCTTCTGATTTTGTTGTTGCTATTTGTTTCTCAATAAAAGAAATAAATAGTATATTGAAAAATAAAAAGTTGTTTTTAAAAAGTTGGTTACAAGGGAGAATCATGCCAAAAATCATTTGCACCTACGTGTGAATCTCAAGGAGAAAGTCTGATGGTTATGGAAGCCCTGAAGAGACAAGATTGTTCCTGAGCGCTCCACTCCTTTGAGGGGTGGGGCCTAGGGTTGGGGCGTTTTCCGTTTATTTACAAAAGAAACTACTTGAGTCCACTCCCCAAGAATCATGGGAAGTCTAGCGCTCTGCATGGGGTGTGCGGTGGGTGGATAA